>PVIC010014195.1:0-36849 GCA_004025085.1 Thryonomys swinderianus
CCCCGTCCTCAACAAGAGCTGCCCTAGCCTATATTCTACTACTAATTAACTCCTTAATTTCTTCATTCCGTGTGCGATCTCACATGTTGTTATTTGATCATATTAATCCTCTTCCCTGGAACATCCTTTCACTTTTCTACATTCTTTATTAAAATTGATTTTTAAAAAGTTTGCTTGAGGTTTCCTCCGAAGACTTCCTTTTGCAGTTTCCTCAAGGCCAGAGGAGACGGCGAGTAAATATATATTTTTTTAACTGAACTAGGTACAAATAGCCTTGCTATTGACATGGGGGGATGAAGTTGAAAAGTGGTGCATTAAGAGACTGCGTTGCTTATATCCAAGACCTTGAAAAACGCCTGGCAGTTTGCTCACGATCAATCCTAAGTGGGAACTTTATTCTAGGGTCGCCTTGGGCATAGTACGGAGACAAGACATGGTGACACAATCTCCGCTTTAGGACAGTTTCCATCTGGGTTGAGGCTATGGGCCTAACAGGGCCAGCGTTTCTTTGATTCGATGCAACAAAAGCACCCTGTTCAGAATGAAGATTGCTCAGTGATTCTCATGCAAGTGCTCTGCAGATCTGAATCAAAACGCTGTGGTCTTCCACAGTGACAAACAATCCTTGCACCTAGTTGAAGTGGGCAGGCATCCAGCCGGCGTGAATGAATGTGAATGCAATCAGGCAATTAAGCCACGAGAGAAAAATATACACGACAGTGAATTGAACTGTATAAACCATAAGCTTGTAGGATTTTAGATAAAAGAGATCTGTATGGGCCAGCCTAGTCCAGAAAGCATCAAGAAGTTAGGATTTAAATCAGAGCATCATGATAGAAACCACTAGGATTTTGTATTCCAACATCTCTGGCTTTCAATTACAGATCCATCACTTAGTAGCTACTTAACTTCCCATAGCTTTTCTTTTCCTATCTGTAACAAGGAAGTCTGTCCCTCAGACTTACTCTGCAGGTCTATTTTGAGGATGAAGTAACTGCCTGCCCGGTGCCTGGCTCAGGGCATCGACTCCATCTTTGCCAGCCCCCTTTCTTCAGAGAAGGAGCTATATTTGGATGGAGTTATATACTTTTCAATCTATAAAAGACTTTACAGAGCATCTATCAACTAGTGCTCTAAATTGATGTTATTTATTGTTCAAATCACCCATCTAATTCTGTTTCAGATATAACTATGATAAAATGAGGTGACTGAAGGACACAGAACATTTGGAAGCAGATTCTAAGTCTGAACAAGATCAGGAGAGACTATTCATGGTATGTATTCTAGATTATAATGATTAAATTTTTTTTCTAAAAGGATACATTTTTCTTCAGAAGGAAATGAGTCCCCAGGCTCCAGAAGCACCAGAGGAGGTGTTCATCCAGCCTCCGTTCCCATAGTTCTGCCAAGATTTGTTTCATTTATAGCCCACAGTAGAGAGGTACATTACAAGGAGAATCAGAAGTGAGAATTGACCTTGGCTTCACTGAAAGTTTGAACAGTAGTCTTCAGAGATTATTTACCAAGAGAAATTTGATCAGAAATGGAAATAAGCCTCTAGTTTGAGGCAATATATGAAAACATTTGAAAGTTTAACTGAGCCAAAAATTTAAGAGATATATTTAAATTTCACAAGAATAATGAGTAACAAAAAACATAAAGTGAAGCAATCTATCAGGAGCGCCTATCCTAACCACATTCTGGTGTTTTTTCTCTGGCGGGGCCCTGCAGAGTAGATGATCCCTGACCAGTTTAAGTCGGTCTTCATTACCGGTGATGTGTAAGAATCCACTTCACTTCGCTACTCAGGCTCATTAGACTTTTCTTGGGGCACTAGTGAGTGAGGCCTGATATAAGCACCACCATGTATTGAGATCTCCAACCACATTTCTAATTCCTAATTTAGTATTATTTATCAGTAAATGAACTCTGCTTCTTGTTATTTTTTAATACTGTTCTTGTGCTCAAGATTTGTTTCCTGATGTACTGTCCTGTTGAACCTTGCTGATGGTTTCTCTTCCAATTGGAATTTTACAGGCACGTCCCTCATCTCTAGCGTATCGCCATCATCTCCTGAACCTCTCTGTAACATTTGGATCAGGAAGCCATTTTCTCCAGCAAAATACAACTCCTGACTGAATTGTCTTCTTGTTCTTAGATAAAAAAGACAGTGGTTGGGAAATAGACATCTTCATGCTATCTTCTTTCCACGAAATAATATAGTTCTCATTTACCAGCATCTTCTTCTATGTCCTTAAGTCAGAGTTGTTTTTTTTTTTTTTTTGAGACAGGGTCTCGCTTTGTAGTTCAGGCTGGCCCTGAGCTCACTATGTAGCCCAGGCAAGCCTTGAACTCAGTAATCCTCCTGCCTCTGCCTCCCGAGTGCTGGGATTACAGGCGTGAGCCACCACACCCGGCTAAAATCAGAGTTTTTACAGTCTTATGTTTAGTCCTAGTTATTTTACATTTGTTGGCTGCTTTGAACAAGATGTTTGTCTCTCTCCGCACATGTATATGCATAAGCACATAGGCCTATACACAGATAGATGGATAGATAATTAAATCTAATTTCTTTTGTCAAAGTAAAAGGTAAGTAAATAGTTTCTGACTAAACTAACCTGAGATCCAAGGTTAAGAAATTTTTGCTTTCTCGATATGTATCTATTTTTAAAAGCCTTGCTGATGTTGTGTTTCTTAGGTCCTTTAGCTAGTGATGTCTTACCTGGGCTTACTCATGTGTATTTTTCCCTTTGGGTTGGTTGTCTCTTATCATTTCTTGTAATTTAGCTGTTTGACTTATTTA
Source organism: Thryonomys swinderianus (assembly GCA_004025085.1). Taxonomy (NCBI): domain Eukaryota; kingdom Metazoa; phylum Chordata; class Mammalia; order Rodentia; family Thryonomyidae; genus Thryonomys; species Thryonomys swinderianus. The sequence goes on from PVIC010014195.1 coordinate 2,804, forward strand.
CTCCCCATTTATGTCTGACAGATCAGGTTTGAGGCCCTGGGATTTTGGGGAGGCAAGTTTTGCCTTATCTTCTCATTTTTCTATTTTAAAAAATTATGCAGATGTTTGTGGCTCAATTGTAATGAAAAGATTTTGTTGCTAGTATGAACATCTCTTTAATTAGTGCCTGCTTTTCAGTGATGCTCCCTGGGCATGGATAACTAGAAGCCGTTGTCTCTGTCTTTAAATTCAACCACTTTCATTAATTTGGGATGGGAAGATTCAGTGTAATTGTCTTTGCATCCAGTTCTCCAGAAATGAACCCAAGACTGTTGATGACAAGAAGACAAACCAGATATGGACTTATTGCAAAAATCAATTAATAGCAACAACCATGCCCAGTCTGGCAATAGCAACAAAGATAGGGTCAAAGACAAGCTGGATTTTAACATGCTAGAAGTATGGATTAAAAACTACCACTATGGGGCTGGAGGGTTAGCTCAGTGGTTCCGGTGCCTGCCTTACAAGCGCAAGGTCCTGAGTTCGATCCCCAGTAACCACATACAATGCTGGGCGTGGAGACTCAGGCCCACCAACAATCAACACCGCATGCCACAATGCCGGGCGTGGTGGCTCACGCCTGTAATCCCACCACTCGGGAGGCAGAGACAGGAGGATTGCTGAGTTCGTGGCGGCCTGCCTGGGCACCATAGTGAGCTCAGGGCCAGCCTGAACTACAAAGCGAGACCCTGTCTCAAAAAACAACAACAAAACAAAACAAAACAAAACAAAACAAAACAAAACAAAAAAAAACTACCACTATGCCATATTAACCCTAGAACAGAGTCTATAATTATAATATATACACAAAGGAGAACCAAATATTGATATGTAGGAAGTAGTTCTAAATACCGCAGCTACACAACCATAAACATGAGGAAATAATTCTACAATAATAGCACAGAGATAACTAAATATTTAAAGATTAATGGTTACGATAGTAAAGATTGGGGGCCGGAGGGTTAGCTCAGTGGTTCCGGCACCTGCCCTCACAAGCGCAAGGTCCTGAGTTCAATCCCCGGTAACCACATATAATGCTGGGCGTGGAGACATGCCCACCAACAATCAACACCGCATACCACAAAGCCGGACGTGGTGGCTTACGCCTGTAATCCCAGCACCCGGGAGGCAGGGACAGGAAGATTGCTGAGTTCGCGGCGGCTTGCCTGGGCACCATAGTGAGCTCAGGGCCAGCCTGAACTACAAAGCGAGACCCTGTCTCAAAAGCAAAAAAATAAAAAATAAAAAAATAAAGATAATAAAGATTGAGGAGATGGGTCATGAGAGAATGGAAGAAGTAAAATTTGAAAAACAATATGAGAGATGATGAGAAGGGGGAAAGGGCCAAAGGGGTAGGGACTGATATGGAGGAGGCGAAAGAAAAAGAAAAGGGATGAAAGAAATTAAGGTATGTTACATACATGCACCCATCTCACAGAAAGAGGGTAATTATGGACTGCAAGCAAGCACTAAGAAACATTTATACTTTACGTTTATACTAAAATGTATCATTCATGGATTATCAGGATTGTGCAGAAGCTTAAAAAATATTTTTTTCTTTTCATGATCCGGTCATTTTTGGACCATTTTCAGCAATTTGTCCCATTTTACTAGTTTCAAGGTTATTACTTATTTTAGTTTCCTTTTTCTTACTTAAATTTTAGATCTTTGTATGTTCTTTCTGACTAATCATCTTCTGTAAGAGTCTCAGTGAGGAATAATTTGCATGTGTGAAAAATATTCTTTTTCTCTCATATCAGTAATTTAAAGCTATATAAACTATTAAATTAAATTTAAAGCTGTAAAACTTTAGGGTACATGTCTCCCCATGTTAATTTATTGTCTTCTCTCTTTCAATGCTCTAGGTTAAAAATCGAATGAATGGCCTTGTTCTCTTGTTTTGTCTTGATTATTTTTTCTTGGGCTGTGTGTAAGTCTTTTGTCCACTTTTTGTGTCCAGTTGTGGGTCTCTACAGATTCCATCTTCATTTGCTGCAATCTCCACAGGAGATCTTTCTTTCACTGGAAGGGGGGATCTCTCTCATCTCCTTTTCATTTCATCTGCTTTATTGCCCTGATGTGAATACTCACACGTGTATGACATACCTTTTATCCTATTGATGTTCTTCTTTTACACTTGGCTTTAAGTGAAATTTTCAGAGATTTGTTCATGGCAAACTGACTCAGCTTTCTCTTCGGGATCTGAGTTTGTCAAGCTTTGTATGTTAGTGTAATTTTTTTCAGGCATTTTGAGCTGAGCTTTTATTTCAAGATAATAATTATGTCTTTTCTGGTTAGATTTTTAGCATGTTAGTGCCCAACTATCTATGAAAGGTAGAAGAGAGCTGGGCCTGGAGCAGATTACACAGTAAGGAGCAGGTGCACTGGGAATCACATCTGTTCTGGTTTTTCTTTTAATGTCAATGTCCAGCGTGCTGGACCTCTATTGGCATGGCAATCTCATTCAGAAATGTCATTGTCTACAGTTCTCAAAGGCCATCTGTTCAAGGCATAGGGTTATGTATGTATGCTCTCCGTCATGTATGCTCTCATCTGTTGAAGTCACCTGGAGGGTCATCTTAGATGTTCCCACTTCTATCTCTATCATTACCTTCTTTTTTTTTTTTTTTGAGACAGGGTCTCGCTTTGTAGTTCAGGCTGGCTCTGAGCTCACTCTGTAGCCCAGGCAAGCCTCGAACTCAGCAATCCTCCTGCCTCTGCCTCCTGAGTGCTGGCTGGGATTACAGGCGTGAGCTACCATGCCCAGCCACTACCTTCTTCTTATATCCAGACACAGATTTACTTATCTCTGTGCTTCTTGAGAATTTCACTGGTTAAGGGAAAGTAACAAGAAATTTGCCTCTAGAGTAAAGAACATGCCAGTTAAATTTGCCACGATACTGAGTACTTTTTTTTTCTCCTTGGAGCAGGCTACCAGGTATCTTCCCAAAAGAGTTAAAGACATCATTTTATAGTGATACATGCATACCAATGTTTATGGCAGCATAACTCATAATGTTTAATCTTGGAAGTGACCTATTAAGTCCACTACCAGATGATGACCAATCTTCAATGTCTTGAAAGATATGTTGGAGATAAGTACAACACATTTCTGAGTGCATCTGGGTGTGTCGCAGGGCTGTGACTTTGCAGACTACATCTAGTTTCTGGCTTCTCCCCCTCTGGGTGTTCCCTTACTATCTGCTTTCCAGACTCCATGAGTCAAGCAGCTTCCCTCCTCCGGGACGTTTGGCTGTGCTGTTTCCGTCTCAGTGACACTCACCCATGAATTGAAATCTCTAAAACTGAGAACCAAAATAAACCCCTCTTCCTTTAGGTTATGAATGTCAGACATTTTATCCCAACCACAGGAAAGCTGATGGGTTCACCATAGTACACAGATTTGTCACTAATTAGAATGATTCTTCAGGGACTCTATTTCTTCTGTCCTGCTTTGTACATTGCTCCCAAAGGAATACTGTGGAGTCCTACAATGTGCCAATACACTGTATTTCCAGCTTTATCTGTAGGTTTGAACACTTTATCAAGTGCTTTATCAAGGTGGCTAACCTTCCCTTCAAGCATTTACCACTCTGATCTTAGGGAATTCCAGGGTAAGCTGAGGACATTCATTCTTAGATAAAGCAGTTTCAATAGATCTCTATCTCTATCTCTGTTACTTCTCTCTCTATACCATATATGAACTAATCTCTATATCCTTTGGAGTTCTTTCAGCATAAGGAGAAGACAATCCCAACTTATGTATTTTGTTTTTTGTTTTTTTGAGACAGAGTCTCACTTTGTAGTTCAGGCTGGCTCTGCGCTCACTATGTAGCCCAGGCAAGCCTCGAACTCAGCAATCCTCCTGTCTCTGCCTCCCGAGTGCTGGGACTACAGGCGTGAGCCACCACGCCCAGCCCAATTTATGTAAAGGGAAAGCTCTCTCTGGCTCATGTAGCTAACTCATTGAATATGTCCACGCTTAGATATGACTTGGGTTAAGGATTGATTTAGGGTTCAAATGACGTCCCAAGACACCTTCTGTGGTTCTCAGTTACAGTCCTTCCTAAGTTCACAGTGGTGAAAGCACTCTGAACAGCATGCAGATCAGTGGAATAGAATTTTCAAGCACAAAATTCTAGACTTGAACCTCTTGGCTTCTGAGTACACTGATGTGTTCATTCCTGAACTAATCACTGAGGTCAGGAGATATGTGACTGGCCTCTGTTAGGTTGGTATCTGTTTCTGGAATGTGTAGAGTTAGTTTAAAGGGAACTTTTTAGCTTTAATCAGAAGTACAAGAAGCTCACTTGTTGCAAGTGAGGTGAGGACATTCTGGGCCAAGGGAAAAAGTAAGAAAAATTTGTTCACACTTACCTTTAGTGACGTTGAATTATTGAAGTTTTTTCTCAATTACTGTGAGTCTACAGAATTTATTTCAAGAATTTCTTCTTAGTTACTTCTAAGTTTCCCAAATAACTTTCCTACTTTCAAGGTGCCAATATAGATTATTAGTTATGATTGAGGGAGAGCTATAGATACAAAGGATAACTTTGTCATCTCTAGTTGAAATTACATAATTATTTTCTGTCTTTAAAAGTACATATGAATATATAAGGCCAAATAATTAAATTGTCCAGATTCCAGATACAGTTTAAGGTAGGCTTAGTGTTCATCAGTGATTCTAGAAAGGCACAGAACTATATAGCTTCTACTAAGACATCGACATTGCACAGAGGTAGATGCCTGTCTTCTCATCCAGTCCCTAAAACTCTTCTAAGATCAGAGTTAGAAATGTTTGTAGGAAACCTGATTTCATTAACTGAGTTGAGCTAACTGCATTAAAATATTTACTGAGTTTAATATTTTAGTTGTTGCTATATTGTCAATAGCACTAATGATGCCTGTGTAAGTAGCTAAAGAAAAAAATCTTGGCATACATTAGCATATTTCTGTTTATTTCTGAGTTAATGTTTATTTTCCCTAAGGGAATATAACTATGGTTATGACACAAAAGTACAATCAATGTTAATTAATAAGGGTGTTTCGTTAACTTCTCTTTTGACATCTGATTACATCTTTTTTATGTGAGGTGTGACCCAGAGAAAATTTTAGTATTTATCATTTGAATAATATAGACCCATAAAAGTGAGATAAGATTTACCTGATTTTCTCTGGACCAAATTTATAATATGCACACTTGAGCAAAATACTTTCAATATGTTATCAATTTATATAGATCATGATAAGTTTGATTCTGCATGCTTGAATCTGAGAGGGCTTCTCTGGAAGTCACAACATCAGTGATTTTAACACAGGAAACTGTTTCCTAGTAGAGCAGGACTCATAAGCAACCATATTTTTACTATACGAAAAAGACTCCCAGTATTTGTGTAAACTGTTATCTTAGTACAGTAAGAGTAAAATGCTTAAAAGTCAGTTTTGGTGGGTCCAACTTTTTGCAAAGCAGCTATGTCAATATCAAAATATTTATATAAAGATAATCATTAAAGGAGCTTATTTTATAAAGTATTTTCAGATAGCTTTAAATGGTAAATTATTTCATTATTGATGTATCATAGTAACTAATGCAATTGTGGAGACACATAAGGATTCACTGATGATAAATCTAAAAAGCAAAAGTCTTTTGCAGTGCCATTTTGCATGGGAAAGTCACCAAGCAGATTACTGTTTTCTTTTTTTTTCTTTTTTTTGCTTTTTGAGACAGGGTCTCGCTTTGTAGTTCAGGCTGGCCCTGAGCTCACTATGGTGCCCAGGCAAGCCGCCGCGAACTCAGCAATCCTCCTGTCTCTGCCTCCCGAGTGCTGGGATGACAGGCGTGAGCCACCACGTCCGGCATTGTGGTACGCGGTGTTGATTGTTGGTGGGCGTGTCTCCATGCCCAGCATTATATGTGGTTACCGGGGATCGAACTCAGGACCTTGCGCTTGCGAGGCAGGCGCCAGAACCACTGAGCTAACCCTCCGGCCCCGATTACTGTTTTCTTAGTGCATCATTGATAAAGTAGTAAGAGAATAAAGCTGGCAGTGGACAAACCCTCAGGTAGTGGCCACATGGGGGTGGGAGGGAGGTGCTATCCATATGCAGTGGGTGTTGAGGAGGCCAGAATCACTTCAATCAAGGGAAGGAAATTTCCACCACTTGACCAGCTGTTCCAGTGATGTGATCTCCACCTCTGGCAATAAACTTGAAAAAAAAAATACTAGCCAGGCCTGGTGCCACAGGCCTATGATCCTAGGTGACAGACATAGGATGATCAGAAATTTGAGCCTAGCCTGGCCAGTTTAGTGATACTCTATCTCTAAATGCAAAATAAAATGGGCTGGGAAATAGCTCAATGTAAAGGCCCCAAGTTCAATTCCTAATACTGTGAAAAGTGTGTGTGGGGGGGTTGGAAAATGTTAAATGCTATTTGACGATTTCTTCTTTCTTCTGCAAAGATAACATCAATAATAATTCCTTGAAAATAAAATGTGGCATTTATGTTAATGCTCCTTTATCATAGAGCTCTGTCTTGTATGAGAACACTTTCCTTGACCCTTATTTTTTTTTAAAGTTCCTCTCAGCAGAGGTGAGTGAAGATCAATCTCTCCTTACTAAAAATTGAGGAAAACTTCAGTGTTCACTGTTCTAACTCATTGTATGTTGTTGTGTTACTTAAAACCATGAAGATCTAAACCCCAGGCCTTTTAACAGGGCGGAAAGGCCTTTAGTCTGTGTTCACAAGGGGAAACTGCTGTTTGAGCAGCATCAGCATGGGTTGGTTGGTTGGTTTTGATGGTAGTGAGGGTTGGTCTCAGGGTTTTTGGATTGAGCTACCTCCTGAGACCATTTTTACTTTGTTTTTAGACAGGCTCTCACTAAGTTTCTAACTTGCCAAGGCTGGGCTTGAACTTGTGCTCTTCCTGCATCAGCTGCCTGCGACTATAGGTTGCTCAGAACACTTTGTTAGGACAACATCAGTGCACGAAGCACCTCTCCTACAGGGTGTCCAGGGCAATCGAGGGGGCTGCAGGTGCAGCGTGACTGTCTGACCCAGGTGTGCATCGGAACTGGCCAAGGTTCTGTTCATCCCAGCAACCTTAGCACCCACCTCACTGCTCCGCTTGGCTCGTTATGGTCTATTTTGTTAAATACATGTGGTTTCCTGAACAACAAAAATGATTTATAAGCTTTAATTTAGTGATATTCATTTTGCAAACTGAGGTCAAGCAGCAAGGGCATTATGATTATCATTTTACACCTCTGTATGCATGAGCCTCCACTAAAAGGAAGTCCAACTAACATCATCTCTGATTAGTAAAACCTTGAGCCTTTGAAGACATTTCAGTTTCCTAATGATTTCTTAAAGGCCCATTACTTTTCAGATGTATCACAGTCCGTGTTGCTTTGACATGAGAAGCACAGACAGCTGAACAAATACCTAAGGTAAATAAACCTCAGCGAGCTTACACCGGGCAAGAATAAAGAGATGAATGTAGGTGAGTAAACTAGAGAGAACAGAAAGTGAGAGTGATATGGGAACCATATCCAGTTCCAACCATTTTATGCTTCACTGATGTAGCTATATATTTTTTTTTGTCTGGTGATTGTGGAAGAAAAAGAAAAAGACACTGAAGTATAGACAATTGATTTGACTTGTCTTGTAATTAAAGAATTGACTGGTTTAAAATAAAGCCCCTAGGATTTCCAACATCCACTGTTATTTATTAAATTATATCTAATATTCATTGAATTTTTATAGAATGCCAATCATCATTGTACTACCAAAGTTTACTTTCTAACAACATTGAGTAATAGGGTATTTTGTTTTACATAAATAGTGTAATTTTATCTCTGTGCACCCTTACAAAGACAGTGCACACAGTAGGCGTTCACATTTTCTTCAACATGAAGAGGAGATGAGAAGCTAATGGAATCCTGAGTAGATGTATTTTCCCGTTAGAATTAATATAGCACTGGTTAGAGTGGAGAGAGGAGAGGAATGAGTGGAGAATAGAGTGATAAGTTCCTTATCTGTGCTGTAACAAAGGACCTGAAACACTGTGGCCTATACCCAAGCCTTTAATTGAGGAGTCTCAAGGCTGCTGTTCTTGGCTCCTATTGGCTTGAAGGCCCTTCCTGTCTGGCAGCTGCTCAGCTATTAGCAAGGGAATGAAGGTTGACCAGGCCACATGTCTTGTCTGGTTACACAACGGCAGATTGTAAAGATCGAGAGCGCAAACATGAAAGATTACTGAGGCCTGGCTTTACAAGGGATCATTTCTGCCAGATTCTACTGACTAAATTAATTCACAACGCAGCAGGGAGATAGATGCTGCCCCTTTATGGGAAGATTACATAGAATTCTGGCTAGTTTTGTGATCTGAAAGGTGGTGAGAAATAAAAGAGATGAATTAGAAAAAAATAAGAGCACAGCGAAATCACAGCAGATGGCTGCACAGAGTTTACACCCAAATTCACAGAAATAACTGAAAGCAGAGTAAAAAGAAAAATTTGGGGCACATTGTTTACAAGTAGAGTTTTTATGATGAAGATAAACTTCTTTCAAAAGACTTCTAGGGAGTGTTTACTATTTCATTTGAGCTTTACTTCTAAAGCCATCACACTTAGGAATTAGCTTTGATTTTGAAAGAATCTCTATATCTTTAGAATTTTAACACCTTTTTGAATAAAAACAACAAAAAATGAGTTGAGAAATCTTTGTAATACACATTCGAAGACCAAGAAAAACCTAAATATGATCACACTTATTACAGTTTATCTGAGCAAAAGGTGATTCAGAAATGAATTTTTGTTCATCTTCTTTCTCATATTACATGTATATGAATGTATAGATGTTACCAATAGGAACTGAAAATCTATCTAACTTCTTAATTCTTTGGTGTAATTGTTTAGAGAAGAAAACCATACTGAGAAAATAGACGTGAGCAATTTTTATTTTAAATTTTAGAAGGGCAACAGATGCTTACAAATATGCATTCAAATAGGCAGTTAATGATGGTTATGGTTACTGTGTTCAGACTTAAATTTCTACCCTTTTCAGATTTTTTATTATTGATTCCTTCAGAGCACTACACTGACCCAGTTTCCTGAAATTTTAGGATCAGGACATCACCTTTCTGGCAAATCACTTGAAGGATATAAATAGATTTGCCTTCTGCTAAGGAAGTAATGGAAGACACTCACTCTCCTGTCAAATCATTTCATGGCTTGAAAGTCAAGAATACAGAAGTAAAGAAGCTATAAAGAACCATGTGGGGCCTATTACCCTGTGTCTGTGTCATCTAATGTATTTGTTTTTCTCCCATGGTAGACAATGAAGAACTTGTTCTTTAATGAACAAATATCATGTCTATCTTGCCTACTTCATACGGGTATAACATACAGTAGATATCATTAAGTGCTTGCATAATTAGAGCCAAATTTACTTAGATTGTGATTTAAAAATCTCTACTATGTCTTTGTGGTCAAATTCTTATTAAACATATTTTCTGTGTCAACTACTATTACCATCCAGTTAAAACTGGCATTTAACTTTTTAATGGTAACACATTTATGAATCAAAAGAATAAAAACATAATTCTAGGATAGTGTTTAGATGTAACTCAGGTTGTATTTATTGTTTGTCTTTTTCCACTGTTTAAATTGGGTCTATACTTTCATGATCTCATATCTGTATTATGGGCTAGAATGTATAACTCAGCATTAAATTCATGTATTTTTGCTATTTATTGTGAAATAAGGTTATACATAAATGTGCACAAAATGTATAAAGCAATAATATTGCAAAGTGAATGTCAAAGAATAATCATTGGTATGTTGATTTTCTTGACTGTACCGATCCATCCACTGTGTATAGGTACTAAGAGAAGTACAGCAAGACATCATGCAGCATACCTTAAATATTTCCAGTTTTAAAATGTGAAAAAGAACCATCCTTTGATAAAACAAATAAAACATTGTCAGTACCTATGGAATTTCTGGTGTGGAGAATACTGTTGGATTTAGTTTGTTGATTCATTCCACTAATCTTGCCTTTTGATGAGTGAATTACATCCATTCACATGGAGAGTCAGAGTGGAAAGGCCTACATTAATTCCCATCACTGTATTATTTATTTATTACTATTTTGCTTTATTTCCCTTCTGGTATATGGATAGCCATACCTGATGCTTAGGTTATACTGGGATTTTGACATTGTTAGCCTCGTTGCATCTTTCTAGGATATCCATGGAAATTTTTTTGTAGAGCTGGTTTGGTGGTTATAAATTATTATTATTATTTTTTGAGACAAGGTCTCGCTTTGTAGTTCAGGCTGGCCCTGAGCTCACTGCGTAGCCAAGGCAAGCCTCAAACTCAGCAATCCTCCTTCCTCTGCCTCCCGAGTGCTGGGATTACAAATTTGAGCCACCAAGCCTGACGGTGGTTATGAATTTTTATAGGTTCTCTTTATCATGGAAATATCCTATTTCTGTACCCAATTTTGAAAGATAATTTTTAGGACATATCAATATTGATTGGAAGATACTGTTTTTTTTTTCTTTTTTGTAATGTTTTGAAAGTCAACATTCCAAACTCTGCTTCCCCTGGAGGTTATACTGTTCTAGGTGATTTGTTGCTTTTCTCTTACTGCTTTTAAGATTCTGTTATTATGGTAAATTTCTACTACTTTAATCATTACATAGTGTGGAGTGTTTTTTTTTTTTTGCAAGGGATGGCTATTTGGCATTCTATATGCCTCACTTTTCTGAAGGTTAAATTATTTTTCCATGTCTGGAAAGTTTTCTGCTCTTATTCCTGTAAATGGGTTTTTACGTGATTTCAATAGTCTTCTGAATTTTAATTATTTCTAGTTATTGTTGTATTGATCATCTCAAATCATCTAACAACTAATGGATCCATTTTTCACACTGTCTTGTGTTTTAAGATCTCTCCTATTAAACAATCACTGACCCAGCCCTGTTTTTCTATATCTTACACTTTGTCCTTACTTTGGTCCCTTCTCTTGCCATAATTTCAATCTCCTAAATTTCTGTTAGGAAGTTTTTCATGGACTTCCATCCTTCTCTGTGCTGGGCATTTTCATATTTTGTACCTCTTTGCTGAGCTCCACTCGGTTTTTACTAGTGTCTTCTCTGCATTTGCTGATCTTTTGTCTCATCAGGGCCATTATCTCTCAGTGATATCTTTGAACAAATTCACCCACCACCTTACCGAACTTTTCTGTTACCTCCGTTGATACCCTTGTGGATATTTCTGCTGTGTCATTTATAATGCTCTCCCCATCATGCCTTCAGTTCAGCTTTGGGGGAGCTGGGGATTTTGGAAGAGTTTTGTCACCTTGTTTTATTGTGTTTCTACTTTCTGTTTGTTTGATTTTTGGTCTGGAATTTTCAGTTCCTTCTTTGGAAATGAGTCTCAGGGTTTTTTTTTGTTTGTTTGTTTGCTTGTTTTTTCTCCTGATCCAGATATTGGCACACAGAGAAAAACTGTGTCACCTTGGCTACAGTAGTAAAGTCAATGACAATGATGGCATCAAGTACTGTATATTCCAGATACTGACGAACACTGAGAACCTCTTAGCTCTGGTTCAGGGTGGCTCATGAGTGGTTCTTAGGGTTGGTTTGTCAGGATCTAATGTTGGTGTTTATTTGATCTTTTATATCCAGCAGTATTTGCTATATTTGGTGACCCAGTATCTTATGCCTATATATTTATAAATGTTATCTTCTCCTCTTTGATTTTTCCCTTGGTGTGTAGTGACTTTCTTTGTCTTTTCTGATCAATTTTCACTTGAAGTTTATTTTGAGAGAAAACTGCTGTCCCTACTTGTTTTAGGGTTCTTGGTTCATGGGATATTGTTTTCCAGTCCTTAATTTTTAGTCAGTGAATGTATGTTTGCATTAGATGAGTTTCTTGGAAGCAACAGAGTGTTGGGTTTTGTTTTTGATCCAATCTGCCAATCTGTGTGTTTTTATCGAGAAATTCAGGTCATTAATAGTAAGTGTTGTTTTTTTTTTTTTTTTTTTAACTACTTCCTTTGTGTATTTATTTCTTCTGAATTTTTGGCTTTGTTGATTTTTTTGTCTCTCGGATATTCTTGAGTGATTTTGGAGTTCTGGTTTGATGTTCATGTATCTCTTAAGTTGTTTTTCATGGGATATTTTTTCTCCATCTATTCTGAAAGAAAGTTTTGTGAGATACATTAATCTGAGTTTGATATTTGGTGTTAGGGTTTGACATACTTCCCTTCAGGCTCTCCTGACCTTTAAAGTTTGTGTTGAAAAATTTGCTGTAATCCTCATATATTTACCTTTATGTGTGATTTTTTTTTTGGCCTTTTAAGATTCTGTCTTTTAGGTGAATATCTGTGATTCTAAATTGTATAGTGGAGGCTTCTTTTTTATCAAAGTTAGCATCGTCTAAACCTCACTTACCTGTATGCTGAAATCTTTCCTCATACTTGGAAGGTTTCCTATTAAGACTTAGATGAATACATTTTTTTATTCAAAAAACATTATTTTCTAGTGTCTCTCTCACTAAAGTCAACATTACCATAGTCTTCTAGGCACCATCTAGTAGCTGTTAGAAGCCTTTCTCTTGTTCTCTTATCATTTTTAAAGCTTCTCAGTGTAATTTGCTGAAATTTCCTTTTTTACTCCATTTTATAAACTTCCTTGCTATTGGTCATTTCTGAGGTTTATGAATCTATAATATTTTTTATTTCTAATATTTTTTCTGAAATCTTTTAATGGACTGTATATCTTTGATCAATTCCTTATTTACATTTTCAAAATTATTTTGATCAGCTCTCCCAATTTTTATTTGTTGCTTCCATATTCACACTGGTCAGTTTGTATGATAAATCATGAACTTTTGGATCATGTCCTTTTCGAGCTTGAGGAGTTTCTTTTGCCCCCCCCCCATCTGCCTTGGGAGAGATGAGATATATTGGGAACCTTTGTTGTTTTATTTTCCCATGTCGTGTGTGTGTGTGTGTGTGTGTGTGTGTGTGTGTGTAAAACACACATAAATCACTATTTTATTTTATTTTATTTTTTGGTGCTGGTGGTGGAGGTCAAGTACAATAAGGAGGGATTACAATTGACATGAATATTTTTCAGGGAAATTTTGTGTTCATATGTTACATCTGTGGTTTATTTGTCCAAAGGTAGTATGCATGCCTGTAGTTGTTCAATTCGAATGGCTTGGATCTTATTGTTCTGTTGTAAGGAGAGATTTATTCTTGGCTATGACATCATCACTAAATCTGGTTGTGCATCATGTATATCCATTAAACTCTGCATTTACATTTTTATCCTCTATTGTAGTCTTTGGAACCTATACTACATTTTATTAACATTTATCCTGTCATGTTGTGGGAGAAGAGATGGAGGAGTGAGTTAAATAGAATAATGGGTAAAACAATTATGGAGGTCAAACTGTGTTGGAGGTCTTGTATAGCTAGAGTAAAGATTTAATGTTTAGATTTTAAAAAAAATGTCAGATTGGGCTAGGATATAGAAGGAAGAAGGTGTAAGTCAGGGAAGCTGTGAGGTTGTCAGAATCTTTTTTTGTTTGTTTATTTGTTTTTGAGACAGAGTCTTGCTTTGTAGTTCAGGCTGGCTCTGAGCTCACTATGTAGTCCAGGCAAGCCTTGAACTCAGCAATCCTCCTGCCTCTGCCTCCCAAGTGCTGGGATTACAGGTGTGAGCCACCATACCTGGCATTGTATGTGGTATTGATTGCTGGTGGATGTGAGTCACCACACCCAGTATTGTATGTGGTTACCAGGAACTGAACTCAGGACCCTGAGCTTGCTAGGCAGGTGCCAGAACCACTGAGCTAAACCTCAGGCCCTTCTCAGAATCTTTTGATGTATTTATTCATCTGCAAGGTGATGAAGAGGGAAATAAAGACAAGGGACTGCAAAATATTATGAGAGCAACCAGAATAAAATGTAAAAGACAGAAGGTCAGTATACAATAAGATAGAAATGACTGAGAGAGAAGGCAGACTATGAGTAAATAAACTTGAAATGAATAATAAAACGTGTGAAAAACCAGTAAAAACTAAGAAAATAGTATTGATATAGAAACTGGAAGTGAAATAAAGAAATAGAGAGAAAAAAAGAGAAAATAAAGAAATAATTCATTAAACAAAAGCAAAGAACAGTGATATATAAACCCACGAGGAGATCAGATCAAACACTCCAGCATGTCTGCTGTTCTTGTATGTCTGCTGTTCCAGAGAGCCTGGGCACGAACATAGCTGCCTTACTCTCTTCCGTGTGACCTGCTGAGGTGCAGCCAAATCATTTTTCCCCCTGTCTCCAATGAGTGGTGTCAGTTTTTTAAAATTGAATTCTTTATTGGCACATTTTATAGATAGCTCACAATCACACTCAACGCTGGGAAATTTGTACCAGTATATGACAGAGGTTAACTCTCATTTTTTACCCATATCCCCACTGCTTTGCTTAATTCTTGATGTGCTTTGCACTTGGGTAACTGCAGTCTTGTCTCTAGTCCTCAATCCAACTTCCTCAGTTTGGTAGTTCTATTTTGTTTTGTTTCTGAGACAGGGTCTAACTCTGTAGCCCAGGCTGGCCTTGAACTTGCGGCAATCCTCCTGCCTCAGGCTCCCCAGTGCTGTGTTTGCAAGCGTGTACCAGGATGCCTGGCATGCCTTAATTTGAAAGGAAGAAAAATGTCAAGTATTTTTTTCTGACGCAAAGCTCCCTCTCACCTTCTGTCAATGTCCTCTGCCTCCTGGCTTCACTTTGTGCCAGGTAAGTCTTTGCGTTCTTACTTCAGAAGTTTTCTATGTTTTCACTAACATTTCCTTGTTCCAGTCAGTCCCATAGTTTTTTTTTTTTTTTTTTTTTCCCTTTGCACCTGAATTCCGTACTGACCCTGTCCCAACAATTCCCCTTTCCAGCCTGCAAGCAGAATTTGACTCGTTCCGGGGTTTCACTGAGGGAGGGAGTCCACTCCACACCTAGAATATGGGGATGATTACTGTCCAGGATGTTTCGCTAACTCAGAATTGTCTGGTCTTTGTGAGAAGAACAGGGAAGAACACACCCTGGTCCACCACTCGGTCCTGGCTCCTCTCCTGTCACCACGGATATGGCTTTGGGTGGGGCCTTCCTATAGATTCGGCAAGAACCATTTTTTGAGTTTGTCCTCTCTGCCTCTGATGTGGAGGGCTTCCTTGGTGAGCCCCAGAGCGGGGCTGCAGGGATGCCGTGGTCCCCAGTGCTAGGAAGTGATGGCAAGAAGGGGGCGACACCTGCGGAGTCCGTGCCAGGACTCCCGCCTCCACAGCGCTTGTGCATTCCTCAGGTCACTGGGGTGATTTTATTACGGCAACTCCCCGAAGGAGCAGGGCGAGCTGCTGTGGACAAGCCCTTTCAGTCACCCACGTACTTGTGGGGATCAACATGTATCGTCTTTCACATTCATTTTCCGTTTCAGAGTGGAAGCACCTCACCTGCTTCAGAATGTCTGTATTTTCAGTGAGATTTCTGAGTATCTTTGAAGAGACCCCTTTACCCTGCCATGTTTGATCACCCAATTCTAATGAATTTTACTTTATTTTAAATTATTATAAATTTAGTGTGGATGTGTATTATGGTTACTCCAACATTTTTACTTGTATAAAATATCCCTTTTATTACTTAGATACTTGCATTCTTCTGTGGCTTCACCGCTTTCTATTCTCTATTTCAAACACACTCCTGTTACTTCTCAGCCTTATGCTTATGACAAATCATATACTAAATTGTGATTTTTATGCACCGTTATGATTGTAGAGACCTACAGAGAAAAGGCAGCTGAAATAAAAATTTTCTAAATAGCTGTGGAATTTCAAACCAAAACTGAATTGTCCTCCTAGCTCTGTGACAGACTCAGGCAAGGACCCAGTGTACCTCCTTAAAGATTATAAAAACCTGTTGCTTCAGCTGGTTTGCCAGGAGATTGGGCTTAAAAGCTTTCAAATATTTGATCAGCTTTTGTTTCATGATATTAAGTATCTCCTGAGTTCAATCCTGATGGGGAAAAGCTGGTCACTGTGTTTTGATGTGGTCTAGCGCATGCAGGAGGCAGAAAGTATCGCACAGTGCGTTCCTGCGGCTGGTACTGGGAGACACACTGGGCCCTGCATGGAGGCGGGACGCCCTGCCGTTTTACCTCTCTTGACACTGCGGTCGCCTCTGTCAGCACAGTAACAGACGTTTCCAAATCTGTGTTGTGGACACACCCACTTCGTCTAATCTCAGATAAAAAGGGCCCATTGTTCTAACACTTTGACATTCAGGAAGGAATAACAAAGAGAACTAATTTATTTTTAAATTTCAGGTATAAAAAGAACGCTAGACCTTGTCCTTTTTGCCTACCTGTCAAATGCATAAGAACTTTTAGAAAAAATGAGATGAACATTTAAAATTATACTCAAACTTTCAAAGAGTTTATTCATTATATGATTTCTTTCTTTCTTAACAATTATGGTTCAAGTATATTCTGCCTGGATTCTGTGTCTACTATTTTACTAAAAGCCCTGTTCAGAGCTGACCAATTATAAGAGTGATGCCTTATTATAGTCTTCATTCATTTTCCTCAGAACTGTGGACTATCTCTTCTTTTTCCTCTGTTAAGTGTCTTATAATGTTTTTATAAATACTTACTTTCTACTTTATCAATAAATATTTGACTTTTCTTTCTTCTACACCACAAAGAAAAGTATCTCTCAAATTTTTAATTTCATTTTCACATCCCAATATCATCTGGGCTACAGATATGAGTTTCTATTTTCTTACGACTGGTGTCATATTCTTTCATTCTGCCTGGTGCCCTCTCTGCTAACTATAATTCATCATTATTGCACCAAAGAGTTTATTCTGTTGCAAACAAAGGACCCTGAATTTCAGATGGACCATCATTCTAGAAATAAGCCTGAGGCTCTATTTTCTACTTTGTCACTGAGATATTCCATTATTTGGAGAAGAATTTCTAACTTGACATTTCAAAAATTTCTGTCTCCACGTTGCATGTATGAGATAAAGTATTACAGAATATTTTATATGCTTGTTTTTGATTTTCTCATCCCAATTATGATCTCTAAAATAACATGATACACAAAATATTATAATTGACAAAATGTACTGGATAGTTAAGAAGAGGCAGAATCAAGAAAATTATCAGATTATCTGCTTTTAAGCTATTAAACATTTGAAAAAGTCTATCCACTAGCCTGAAATGATTTTGTACTTCAATCCTTGTCTTGCTCTAGCATTATGTGGCAGAAGTATCTAATAAAGCTTGCCAGTTGTTATTCTGTCTTCTGTCTCTGAGAAATTAAAGCTGTAAATAAGGTCCAGAATGCATGATAGATATTGTGAAATAGGAGGAAAATGTTCAAAGGGAAAAGGGAAATGGGGGTAGGTGAAAGTAAAGAGGTAAAGAGGTAATCTGAGAGTAAAAACAAAAAATGGAAACAAAGCTTATGTATATAGGATTTGGAGGATGGTAGGAAGGATAAGGGGATGGGAAAAATGAAAATCAAGATATATCATGTATGGGTAGAAATTTTTAATGTTGAATGTGATCATAATGTATTCCTAAAGTATACCAATTAACTCAATTTAAGAAAAGTTACTGTTCCCAAGTGTGGTGATACAAAAGATGAGAGATTAGTTGGAGTTCATGTCTGGTTTTGATCATGATGCGCCGAGGAACTGCTTTACTGAGCATCTTCAGAATAAGAGTCTCAGGAAAGCATCCTCAATCAGAAGCTTCTATGACTTTATTGGTAGAACCAGGAAGCAAAAATAACAGACAAAACATCTACACAGGAATTCATATAGAAAATATGTTTGAAAAAGATGAGGAAATGACAACTTAGAGCTAATTGGGGTATTAGTTATAGTATAAGGAGAACAAGGACCAGAGAATACATTCCTAAAGGCAGTGTGTTTGATCCCACGTGGACTGTTGTCCTGTAGAGTATCCTTTTGATCTTTAACCGCACATTCTGGGAGGTCTAGGGTGTGGCTTCAAAGACTTGTGACCAACACTCCCACATCACAATGTTTTCATTGACTTAATTTCAAGTGAAACAGGTACTGCTTTTAACATTTTTTTTAAATTTGAATCTTTATTGGTACATTACATATACACATCATGATCACACATAATATTGAGAATTTGTACCAGCATATGAAGCAATTTAATTCTCATTTTTTTCCCATTCCTCCACACACCCCACAACCATCCCCACCCCTATATACATAAGCTGTTTCCCTTTTTTAATTATCATCATATTTTTCCCCTTGTTACTTACCCCTACACCCCATTTCTTTTTGAATATTTTATATTATTTCACAATATCTATCATATATTCTAGAGCTCATTTACATCTTAAGTTTCTCATACCAGAGAAAAAATACTATATTTACAGATATGAGACCTATTTATATCACATATGAGTATGTCCTAAAGATATGTCCATTTGAATATAAATGAATCAAACTTATTCTTTTGTATCAGGACTCCTCACACCTTTCAAAAGCCTCATAAAAAATAAAAACAGTATATGTATTTTCAAATCTAGCTGCTGAGTGTGGCCACTGTCCTGGACCTGAATAAAGAAGAACAGAGAAGTCCCCCTTTGTGGATTCCTGAGTGTTTACAGTAAAGAGTATCAAAGCATCAGGCATGTGATTTATATCCACTAAGCTTCTTGTAATAAAAAAAGAGATGTTCCCCAGCAGTAAAGTAGACAATTAGAAGAATTATTATCTACTTCAGGCCAAAAGTGTAATTTCAGTTAGTTGCTGTGTGATTAGCAAGTGTTCAAGAAGGAAGGCGGCTCCCTTTGGAGAGCCCACTGGCTTCTCTCCAGTGGGCAAGTTGCCGTTGGTGGGCAAGAGACATTTGCATTCCTTGCAGGTCAGAGAGGTAAACACATCAGAATTATTCACCTATTTAACAAGTGGTTCATCCAATTTGAAGTTAATTCAAAACATGTGGCCCAGTTTCATATGGCACTTGAATTGTGATGCTTGTTTGATGAACGTGAGTTTCTAATGTCTTCTGCATTCACAATAGCATGTGCCTGTGCTCATTGCTGACAACATCGTGATCACAGAGATCTTTTGTTGATCTGTGATCAGAAGTTCTATTGAGAAGTGGATAAGTAGCATTAAAGTCATAACACACGGAGTAGATAACAAAACCTTTTTGATCCTAACCCATGGGGTGACTGTCAGGATGCTGTAGCACAGGTGAAAGCAATTAGGGAAACATTCACCATGTGACAGGTGTTCACAAACATGACTTAGATCCTCTTTTAATCTTTTCTCCTCAGTATAAATTAGAGCAATGAGGTTTATTCTGTCTACTGCTTATTATTGTGAAACCACCGAAGAGGACAAGAATGTGAAAGTACATGATGTTATTTTAATAATTATACATCTGATCGCTTCCTTGTTCCCCACATCCTTTAAGGGCCAGTGATTCTGAGCGTTATTATTGCTGTAAACTTAAATAACTATAAAGAAATTAGCACGCTTTCTGGTGTATGTTACATTCTCAACAATTGGTAGCTCTTATTAAAATGAAACATTTTATTATTATTAATTCTAATGCTTTACAGAAACTGTTTCCCTACTTCTATTACTTTGACATGGATCACGCTCTAAGAAAATAATTTAGAAATTAACTCGAAGTTACAAATGACTAATTCTATTTTGGTTTAAAAATGGGCATACGTTTGTAAAGTCACGCTTTTTGAATAATAATTTTGAAAAAGATATTATTTAATAGACTTGTCCTGTACATTCTTAATTTGCAGTTTTGGTTGTTTTAATTTTTTGCTATCTAGTTTTCCCTTCCTTCAGTGGAAGAGGCTAGAAAAAGGTGAGGAGCAGCATCTAGCTGTATATCTGTATAATAAAAACTTTAAAAAAATATATTCTCATAACGTAATTTGTGAAGCTGTATCACATTACTTTCTTAAGCATGACAGGATATTTCTTAATGTATGAAATTAGTGGAAATAGTCAAATTGCCTTAAAGATTAGTTTTTGGAATGTGACAAAAGAAACCATTTAAAAACCAAATTTATCATATGAATTGTAAAGACTTTGGATACATGCAGCTGCTTTATCTGCATAGCTATCATTGCACTTAATTGCTAGAAACTTTCTTATTGTGCTCCAAAGATGATTCGATACTAGAGTGTCCTTGGTCTTGTATGTATACTATTTTGATTTTGTTGAGGGCTATCAACTCTTCCTTGGTGTGGAGCAAACTACCCCCTAAATCAGTGACTTTAACACAGCAACCATTTATCGCCACTTGATTCCTTGGATCAGCTCTCCAGCTCAGCCTCGAGGGACAGCGGTAGTGTAAGGCTACTCAAATTCTGGACAAAGAACCCGTATCGCACCACTTCCGCCATCTTCTTCCAGGGAATGCAAAAGGCAGTTCATCCTAAATTCAAGAACCGGGACAGCAACAGTACAGAATGGAGTGAGAATTGGAATGAACAAAATTATTGCCAGGAGTTTTGCAAATAATCCAGCACATGTGAATGCAGGGTGTGAAACAAGTGACTGGATTTATGTATGTTCCAAGCAATACATATAGTGTGGCCATTTCTAATTGGAGAAGGTGAACATTTTTCAGAAGGAAGACATGGTTCTGTGCAACAATTGATATAATTTTTAAAGCATAAGAAATTATGTTTCCTCAAAAGTTCTAAAGAGCCATGCCTGGCATCTATTGGACCTTCAATTAATCTTTATTGAATAAATAAGTGGGCCAATTTCCTATAGAACTATCTAGATTGCAGCTTCATCTGTGGGCAGTAGTTCAGACATTCTAAGATGTTTCCATAGATATGTATTCAGCTTTATCATGTCTCTTTATAATTTATATTTACTTAAAGTGCATAAAATTTTGTTGAGTTCCTAATTATGTCCAGTCATCACCCTCATTCCTTACTTTATACCCAGGGTACGAGCATCTGTGGAGTGCTGGTTTAGTGTCATTAATCTCTGGAGCAGTCCTTTTTTCATGTCATGTCCTCGTTTTCTCCATCTATTTTGAAAGAAAGCATGCTCAATACGTTAATCTTGGTCGAATGTGCTTTGCTTTTAAGACAAAACACTTTATATTTATCTGGGCTTAAAGTTTGTACTGGGAAGGGTATGATAATTCTAATGTGTTCCCTTTGTATATACCTTTTTTCTTTTCTCTGATAGCTTTTAAAATCATTTATTTGGAACAGATATCTGGCACCTTAATTATAAAGGGTTACAGGGGGTGGTCCTTTTCTCATCATCGTTGGTTAGTGTTCTGTAAGCCTCATTTACTTGCATGTTGAAATCTTTCCCCATATTTGGAAAGTTTTCTACTAGGATTTCTGTAAACAATGTTATCATTCCATGTGTGCTGTCTTCCAGTTGCTCTCTAAATCCAAGTAGCTTTAATCTGGCTTTCTTAGTGTCAGCTAGTAGCTGTTGGATGATTTCTTCTTGTTCATTTTTAAACTTTCTCTGAGTAATATGTTGTAATTTACCATCTGTTTTCAATTTCACAAACTCTGTCTTTACACTGGTCTTTTTTGAAATTTATGAATTCCACATTTCAATGTGATACCTTTTCTTGGATACTATATCTTTGGTAAATTTGTCATTTATGTTTTGAAATGATTTTGTCAGCACTTCCAGTTTTTGTTTACCCAAAAATCACATTGGAAACTTTCTATGATAATTTCATCAACCTATTTCATTTCTTCTTTAAATTCACCATGTTTCTTTAACTCTTTTTCAATCAGTTTGTAAAACTCTGCTACTGGTGTTTGTTTTCTTTTCCATGATTGTTCCTGAATCTGCCTGGGCAGAGGTGCGTGACCTTCGGAGTCTTTTGATACCTTATTTTCTTACCCCCCCACATATGCGTATTATATGTGCATGTATATTTTTTTTACTTTTTCCCATTTTGGTCCTGACCTGAGGCCAAGCAGAATGAAGAAAGGTTGTCATTGAAAGGAAGATCTTTTTAGTAAGATTCTGCCTTCCAGTGATGTTTTTTCAGCTGCAATTGTCCAGAGCTAGTGATTTAGCCATTTAAGTGATTTGGGATCAGTTCCTGTGTTTTGAGGTGTGGGTTATTTCTGGTTAAAACAACATTAACAGATCTGATCATACATCACTGATATATGATAAAACTCTCATTTACAATCTCACATTTTATTGATACTCTTGGCAGCCTATATTCAGCTGAGATTAGCATGTATCCTGTGATGGAGAAGAGGATGTGGAAGGAAGAGTGGGAAGAACAAGTGAAAGAGGAGAGAAAATCAGTAGGGATGAAGTAGATAAGACAAAAAGTCATAGGTGAAAAATTAGGTATGGTATCAGTCTCTACTGAGAGTCTTTTGATTGGATTGTTACTGTTGAGAGTTTTTCAGAAAATATCATTCAACATGTATCTGTATATCCACACTTGTTCTCTGGTAGAGGTGACGGGATCATCCTCACACCCAGTGTGGGATCGCGGAAGCTCATCTCAGGAGTTGGTGGGAGTGTGCACCTGTGAGAATATGTAGTTCTAGGGCTTGCAGGATGACTGATGGGGAGAAGGGGCTGATGTGCAGAGTCTGACTCTGGAAGCCAGTCTCCACAGTGCTCTTGCCTCAGTTCCCTCAGGTTTTGTGAAATTCGCATCACAATGGTCGCTCCTGGAGTGCAGAGGGGTGTGGAGGAGGAGGGGCCTGGAGCAGTGCAGACCAGCCAGGCGGCTCCCCTTCTCAGCGATCCAGGTGTTAGGTTTGATCTGCACGTATCATGTTTGTGATTAATTTTCTGACTCAGCCTAAAGACTCTCCCCTACTACAGAGTATGTGGGTCTTCAGTGAATCCTCTCAAAACTTCTGAAGCAAGCCCTCAACTAGTCAGCCATGTTGGATTTTCTAGAAGTCTTACTTATCAGAAATTTCAGATCAGCAGTAACATGTTTTTCAGAAAAGAATATTCAACATGTATCCACATTACAGTCTAATATAGACTAAGTCTCTGATAGAATCTTCGGTTATATTTATTCAAAGTTGTAAGTCTATATTTTAAATTAAATAGTAATAATAAAATGCAGAATTAAATAAATGAAGATAGAAATACAAAGTTCAGCCTTTCTTTACACTGTACATGTATTGAGCCTCTGATATTTTTATATCTTTATCTCTTGTAGTCTTTTTAAGCTTATAAAATGAAAGGATTTGGTACTACTCTTGTATTTCTTCTGGATTGTTACTTGTTGAGAATGGAGATATTATCCAGATAGTTTCTTCTGTTGTGGGCTCCCTTAGATGCAATTAAGCAACTGCAAGTAATGCATATAAAGTTTAAATGAACCTTGAAAAGCAGAAGCACTAAAAGCTACCAAATCTCCTGCTTGGTCCAGAAAATTTTCAGTTTTTTTTTTAGTCTACAGTACTTTTTAGAAAGGCATGTACCTTGTTGGAAAACTAAACATTAATAATGAATAATCTTTCCATATGTTTTATTTCTGCAGTGTGAGTGTGCTTGCGTCTGTGTGTGTGTGTGTGTGTGAGAGAGAGAGAGAGAGAGAGAGAGAGAGAGAGAGAAAGAGAGAGAGAGATCAGTGCCCTACCTCCTCTCTCAAACTTTTTCCTTAAACCCAAGTAACCTTGAGATGTTGGAACACCACAATTAAACACTGAGATTTTTTTCTGGATACCATGTAATAACTCTTTTCCTTCTTAGGTATATCTATAAAATATGTTGCTGTTGGTGGGAATGTAGACTGGTACAACCACTATGGAGATCAGTGTGGAGATTCCTCAAAAAACTTCAATTAGAGATTCCATTTGACCCTGCTATTCCCTTGCTAAGAATGTACATGAAAGAATTAAAAGATTTATAGCACAGGGATGTATGTGTACCCTTGTTCATAGCAGCTCAGTTCATGATAGCTCAAATTTGGAAACAACCCAAATGCCCTTCAACTGGAGGTTGGATAAAGAAAATGTGGTTTTTCTATAAAATGGAGTATTACTTTACCATAAAGAATGATAACCTTGAGTCGTTTATATTCAAATGGGTGTACCTTCAAGACATACTCATAAGTGAAATAAATAGGTCACAGATCTGTAAATATCTTTTCTCTGGTGTGAGAAACTGAAGGTGTAAACGAGCTCTAGAATGTATGGTAGATATTATGAAATAGAAGATATTCAAAGGGAAATGGGGAGTAGGAGTAATAAGGGGCAGAAAAATATGATGGTAATAAAAAAAAGGGGAGCACAGCTTATGTGCACGGGGGCAGGAGGTTGTAGTGTGGGTGGGGATTTGGAAAAATAATGAGAATTAGATTGTGTCATATGCTGGCCCAAATTCTCAATATTGTGTGTGATCACGATGTGCATATATAATGTATCAATAAAGACTCAAATTAAAAATGTATGTTGCAGTCTCTACTGCTATACTGTTATTCTGTCACTTATTATTATGCAACCTGAAATATACTTCTTGATGCCCCATCTGCAGGGTTTGAGAAGTTAGGGTGTCAGTGGTTTTTCACCTCTCATTTTCCATCCGAATATAAGATACGTATGGATGTCATGCGGATCGAGGTCGTGAAGGTTCTTACGTCACTCATAAAGATTTTTGTGAGATGTAATGTCTGAAACTACTGCTTGTTCTGATTAGAGGAGTCAAATTTGCCTGGTTAGAGGCAAAACCAGGCAGCTGTAAGCATACAGTCCTGGGGAAGATTCTCGGGGCAAATTCACCCCATGGCCACAAGACTTAGGAGGCACACCTGGTCTTCTAGCACCACATCCCAAAAGAAGGGTGGGAGAAATGTACGCAGGTGCGCCAAACTCTTTCTGTCAGAATTATGGAAAGGTCAGCTCCCTTTCCGAGGATGAAGAAATGGTCCAGGGGAGACCCTAATAGGGGTCTGCAGAAGGGCACGAGCACAGGGGGTAAGGGCTCTCTAGCCATTCTTGATTTGCAATTTGAGTGGAGCTACATTTACTTGGGGGTTTGTGTGAGAAGGGCGGTATTTGTAAAGGACCAACATGCCATGTGACAGATAGCATTCTCTGTGTAAGTGTGGCTCAGAGTTCACTTTATTACCACTGACTGATACTCCTCAACTAGATCTTCACCTACATTACAACCACCAGATAGTAAACCTGACTTTATGGAGAATTGCTTTTCCATTGATGGTAATTTTGAATGTTTAGGATTGTGGATTCACTTTTATAGATCACTTTTTACCCCATGGAGGAAGGCGAGAAAGAGGAAAGGAAGAAGGAAACGGGGAAAGAAAGACAAGGAGGCACAACACACTGTTAATTAGATGTCTCGGTAAAGAGACAGTTTAAAGCATGCTTACCTGAAATCGAAGCAGTCACCATTAGTCAACTTTTGCTATTAATTTAATATTAGCTTTTACAAGAAATCTTATCCTTACATTCTATTTACACCCTCATGTTCAAATATATTTTGTGAAAAAAGTAAAAAGAATTGATGTGTTATGTATATGTACCAATGCTCCACAGTGCGTGTAATCATTATGGACCACAAACGTTCATTAATAGAAATACAGATTTTAAAAAGAAAGTGGCAAGAATAATGAGATAAATGTGATCAGTGTGAAGGGGAACATGCAAAGGGGATTAATGGCCATGTGTTTTTAACTGTGATCATTTTAGAATTTTTTATGTATTTTGATCTCAAAGAATTAAACAACATATTAAAGGAAAGGAACCCCCCTAGTACTTTGAAAAAAGCCTAATCAATCTTTGGCTCTTTGTGACTGTCACCTACTCATTTAATCACTATTACCTGGGTGACCATACTTGTAATTTTATTGTTGGTCATGGTCTTGCTTTACCCCATCTCCACCTGTGATTTCCCTTTGGGTCTCATAGTTTTGTTCCACCTTAAACCCATCTCACCTCATGGCTGTGCTCCATTAAAACCCCCCTGGGAAATAGAATCCAGGGTACCCCACTTCTGGTCCCCCACCCTTCTCTTAGACAGAAGCAATCTTTCTCTCAAGAAATTGTTTCCTACTCTCAACCTCCATTGTCCGTAAAATTCATTCTTTGAATTTCAAATACACGAACTCATGTTGAAGACATTTAGCAGTTTTGGGAGTTACACCTGCCCTCCATATCAGCATCAGGCAACTAAACTTTTGGGTTGTATTTTATATATCCATAATAGAGGGAATTACTTTGCTCCCTGTCAAACAACTAGGAAATGATAAGGTTTAAAATCACATAGAAATACAGATACAAACTCTATGGCTTTGCTCTCTTTACTATTCTTTAATTTCTGTTTGGAAGGAAGGAAAACATTATTTCTATCCAATTCATTGTTTTCCCCAAATACAATCCTTGCTAGTGTGTCTGATGTTCAGAGCAAGGATTTTGATGACTTCTGTGCTTTTTCTACCAGCTCCTTTGGCCTTATGGGGACTGTCCCTACACTATGGGCAGCCGTTGTCTTCTTTGAACTGGAAATAAAATGCTTGTTCAAGCCAAGTTTCTCCTACCTGCCTGCTCTGAGCTGGGCTTCGGGCTTTTCCTCAACGCTAAAATTCACTGTCAGGAGTGGTGCTGTTTCTCCTCCTTCCAGCCTAAAGCAGAAGGATGGTACTGATTCTTCATTCAGGTCAGCAGGGTAATTTTCTCACCTCAATTGCAAGCCTCAGAATGGTGTTAGATGATTCAAAGCTTTCTTCCCAGACACACAGCATGTTCCTATATATACACAGTTTTCTTTGTATACTGCTTTTCTCCTCTCAGAGAAACACTGTATTAGGAAGATGAGTAATTGCCAAATTAAAGACATTCATATAGACAAATAGGATTATGACTGAAGGATGAAATATCGTAAAGACCTAAAAAGAAAATCATCTGTTCATGAATGTCACTCAGCACAACGGAGAGCCAGTGATTTTAGCCTTCTTTTCAAAAGTCCTTGTCTACATCCCATCCTTTAACAAGCAGTCTGCTATAAACCCTGGGAACGCACCGTTTTAGCAGCTTCACAGAAAAACATAGCTGATATTCACTGACTAAATGAACTGTATCTATTATGGAGGAAGTAACACGAACTATACGTTTGCTATTTGCAAGGCAAGAATAGTATGTCACTCAGTATCCATCCATGCCATACAGAACACTAGAAAGGATTCACTGTAGTTAATTACTTTATAGATGTATTAGGAGACCTAGCAGAGTAACGAAGGAAAGTAAGTAAGTAACTTAGGAAGTAGAGGAAGCTACTAGCATCATTACTAGGGGTGGAGAGAAGTGATGAGGGGACCGAGCTCAGGATTGGAATCACCTGGAAGAAAGTGCACTCCCAAGAGAGGACTCACGATGGGGAGAAATTCGCGGTTGCGATTCTTCCCCTCACAACAAAGTCTCCAGCGAGCCTCCTCTTGACTGACTTTCTCCAGAAAGTTAAACAACCCTGAGAAGACAGTTTGCAGGACAAGGCATGGAGCAGGAGTGGTGACAGGGAAGATAATGAGTGACTGGAAGAGTTGGAAGCACTGCCTGAATGTCTCTGGATGCACAAGACTCCTCAAATTTCCCCATAAGCAAACTTCAGGTATATTCTTGTGATCACTAAATAACTTGCTATTTAAATTTTAGTTATGTTTTTTTATTTAATACATTTTGATAGACCACAAAGATGATTTTACAAAGATTTTGACATCATTTGTTTCAAACTATGAGGATGAATTTTCCATACTTATTTTATTATTGATTTTGACTGTCAGAAATGGGAATATTTTATTTCAATTTGTGAATTTTAACATATTTCACTCTCACCATAATAAAGATCTGATATCCGGTTTATAGTTTTTGTAAAAGTTATCTGCTAACCCATAATACTGTCTTTCTTTTCTACTTTTTCTTAAAATTAACATCAGGGTATTCTTCCTCCAAAGATATAAATCAAAACGTAAGAATCTTCATTTACAATTTTGAACGATGTCTTATTAAGGTAGAAGAAAATGCCATGTTGCTAGATGTGGTGCATCCCTGTAATCCCAGCACTCTGGGAGGCTGAGGCAAGAGGACCTGGAGTGTGAGCTCAGCCCGGGCAATTTAGGCTTTTAGTGAGACCCTGTCTCAAAGAAAAAAAAAAAATACAAGAAGGATGGAGAGGTAGCTCAGTGGGAAGGCCCTAGTTTCAATATACAGTAACAACAACAAAAACAAAAACTCAAAAGTAGAATAATATAAAGGAATTTGGTGTGGGAATGTAATGAGGGGAAGGAATAAATATGATTTGGAAGAAAATAAAAGAGTATGTACATAGGGGGTGAGGAGGGGGTGGGTGGGCAAGGATGTGGGTAAAAAATGAGAATTGACCTGTGTCACATATTGGTACAAATTCGCCAATGTTTTGTGTGATTGTGAGCTGTGTATATAATGTACCAATACAGTTTACTGAATAATGCAAAAAAGTAGAATAATATATTGAATTTTCCTTCAAATCATATATGATATATTTCCTTTTGTGCCCCTTTGTCCACTCAGACACTTTTTTTTTCTGTCAGCTATTTCTGTCACAGCTGATTTTGCAGTGTTAGAACTGAGCCACACTTTGCCTCGACAATAAATTTTTCCTTTCTGCACATTCCCTAGTACTCAGCCTCTAGGCCGGAAGTAATCTGGATGCTTTGTGCATGTGCAGCCAAGATGGAGGAAGGGGCGCAAGCACCTCGGAAAAGCCAGTCACATAAGGTGGGAGCTGGAAGATAAACATCCCCGTCTTCCAGCCTAAGGAGAATGCTAAGAAGGTCTACACATCTCAAAAGATTCTCGAAGGTTACAGCACTCATTACTCTTAGGCGGCCAATCTGAAAATTGTATTTTATGGTGATTTTACCTTCTCTTTCCAGGAGACATTTCTCCAGATAAACTCAAATTCTCTAAATTTCTGCTTTGTTGGAGAACACAAGCCAGAAAAAATGGAAAATATAACTATCTTTGTCATATATTCTATTGTATTTTAACATTTTTATGTCTACTTTCTTGACCAAAATTATCAAAAATCATTCTAAAATATGTATGTGTTTCTTGTACTTTTCAACAAAATTAAAGAACTTGTCTGTCATCTTGAATGTATAAAGTAATTATGGCACTTATTATTATATTTTTTTGAGACAAGGTCTCGCTTTGTAATTCAGGCTGGCCCTAAGCTCACTGTGTAGTCCAGGCAAGCCTTGAACTCACAGCAATCTGCTTGTCTCTACCTCCCAAGTGTTGGGATCACAGGCATGAGCCACCACACCCTGCACTGTGGTATGTGGTTCCTGGGGGTAGAACTTGGGACCTTGCACTTGCAAAGCAGATGCCAGAACCACTGAGCGAAGTCACTGGTCCATGGTACTTAATTTTTTAAGGAAGTGATGTTATGTGATTTGCCCCAAATCTCCCATTCAGGGCTCACAGAGTGGAATAAATTTTTAGACCACTAATTTAGGATTTATTTTTTGCAGGTGTAACCAAACTATCAACTACATATTTTCTACCTTATTTTTAAAAGATTTTATCTTTACTTGTACATTATATATACACATCATGATCACACTCAATATTGGGAATTTGTACCAGTATATGACACAATTTAATTCCCATTTTTTTACCATTCCCCCACCCACCCAACAACACCCTGCCCCCTAAATACATGAGCTTTGTTTCCCTTTTTTATTACCTTCATATTTTTCTTTACCCTTCATTACTCACACCTCCACCAAATTTCCCTTTTACTATTTTCTATTTCACAGTATCAAACTTATTATTCTTTAAGGCAGAGTAACATTCCATTTTATAGAGAGACCACATCTCCGGTTGATGGGCGTTTGGGCTGTTTCCAAGACTGAGCTATCACACACTGAGCTGCTATGAACATGGGTGCACACAGGTCACTATGATATGATTCTTTTAATTCTTTTGTGTGCAAAATATTTTTGATAGAGTGGTAAATCTTACTAACACAGGAAGAGCAATAACTAGAAAGATGTTGGCTTAGAACCAATGAAAATTATGGCAAATAGAACTTGTTCTTGCACCATTTCCTTTGAAACACAAACTCCTGAGCAAGTGGATGGCTTGTTTCTGGAAGCCCCTGTAATTCCCTCATGACATCTTTCTCTGGCTTCATTTTTCCATGTGCAGAACAAGCTGAAAGCCAGGGAATTTATATGCTCAGGAATAGCCAGCACTTGGGTTTAACTCAGTGGCACAGCACCTACCTCACAAGAACAAGGTCCTGTGTTTGATCCATGATACAAAAAAAAAAAAAAAAAGTGGGGAAGAGCTAGCTTTCAACCAACAACAGATAGGAATTGTCTAACCTATGAGAACATGAGAGTCAGTACTGGTAAGAGTTTTACACCCCTATTTCTCAGTATCATTTGAGATCTTCTCACAAATGCAGAATATCAGGGCCCGTCTCAGATGTGCTGAATGAGAACCTGCATTTTAAGTGGAAATGAGCTGATTTATATACACTTTAAAGTTTGAGAACCCCCGTTAAATAATGTCCAGCATATTTGAAATATACTGGTCCACAGACATAACATGTTCGTTAATGCACTTACAGATGGTTGTCATCCTGTCTTTCTCTTGATTTACCAGCCTCACACCATTTTCTTGGTATCATCTTCCAGATGATTAACTTGCTCTCACATAATTCCCTCAGGGTGTTTTTTTTTTTTTGGTGGTGAAATGACCTATGATAGTGACCAAGTATTTTAAGATCCAACACAGAAGCTATGAGGATGACCAGTATTTAAAAAAGAATCCCTTAGGTTAATTTTGATCACATTCAAAAAAAGAGTGCAAGTACAAATGATAGGATGGAATAGCCATGGCACTGGGAGGAGCTGGAAGGGCATACTAATTGTTCTGGAAGGTAGTAATCACTAACAAGCCATTTGTTTCCCTAGTACGTAGGGACTGAACTCAGAATTTTGTGGTTGTCAGGTAGCTGCAGTTCCACTGAGCTAAACCCCTGGTCCCAGAAAGCCAATTTTACATGAATGAAGGATATAAGGTGAGAAAGGAGTTGTAGAGAAAGCAGCCAGTAGTAGATTTTTTTTTTTCAATTGCAAGACGAAGAATAGCCTTTAGGACCATGTGGAGCAGGAGATGTTTCTCTCGGGCTCCTCATTATTTCACTTCTATCTGTAGGAAGTACCGATGTGGGAGGTAGTCACGCTCGGTTGCTCAGTTGTACACTAATGACCATCCTAACAAGATCTCGGGAAGATAGAACTGGAGAAATTATGTTTTCTCTTTAAAAAGGGAGTGATGGATCTTGGAGCCATTAATCTTGATCAGACAGCCCAAAACACTGATTCTCAGCTCTCAGGAATTTTTCACCCATGATTTGCTTAAAAATAAAAAGGAAAGTTAATATAATAAATTATATATATATATAATATATATGTAATACATAGGTATCTTGCAGGAGAACTCTACATCTTCTCCTAGTATCTTTGTGTTCAGTACAAATTTTTTCCTATCACACTGCCTCTTCCTGCTGAGATTCAGTCTATCTTTTTTTTTTTGGAGACAGGGTCTCTCTTTGTAGTTCAGGCTGGCCCTGAGCTCACTATGTAGCCCAGGCAAGCCTCAAACTCAGCAATCCTCCTGCCTCTGCCTCCTGAGTGCTGGGATTACAGGCGTGAGTCACCATGCCCGGCCGTCTATTTTTTTTTAAGAAAAATAAAACCTGTTATATTCTTAATAACAGTTTATAAGGGTTCATTATGTCTTGGAATGTGAATTATGAGAATGTACTTGTGATGTTACTTTCTCAGGTATGTCTGCTTTCTAAGATTGTGTGCTTATGCCTTGGAGAAATGAAGCAAAGTTGCCCTAACATTGTAACAGACAACATTCTTGAATGCAAAGCTTCATGCACTATTTAAAGTTTATTGTTTGCTTATTATTCCTATATATAAGTAGAAAGTTTGAATACTAAATTATATGATATATGATCATAAAATATGACAAATGTTTAAATTTTTTTAATGTATTACAATAAAAGATACAATGTCCCCAAGTGCTCTCTCTCTTTGAACATGTTCACTCACTCTTGGCAATTTTGAAGTAGTTCTAGAAGTCTTCTTGCGCAGATCTTTACCAGGGGTGATTAAAAAAGGCTGCTGCCAAGTCCCATCCAATACAGAAGGGGCCTGGTACAAACACTGTGCTGTATCCTCCCCCATGTGATTCCCTGGATCTCGGCCCTGGGCCTCTTCTGGCTTTTCCCAAAGTAAAAAATGACCATCAAAGGTAAACTTTTTTAATCAGTTCAAGGAGTCAAGGCAGCTGCAACTGCTGAACTGCTGACACTCATGAGAGGACTTCTGGAACTGCTTCAGGAAGTTGCAAGAATGAAGCAGTGAGTGACTTCAAAGTGAGGAAAAGTATTTTGAGGGAGGTATTGGTAATGTGTCTACTGTTCTAATAAATTTGAAGAAAATATTTACTAAGACCTTTACCATTTGCTTTGATCACACCCCATGTATACTCCTCAACTATGCTGAAAGTAATTTTTTCTTTGCTTTTTACTTCAAAAATATCAATCATTAGGTTTCATGATGATACATTAATACATTTGATTTTGATTTCACATTATTGCCAGAGATAGTATTATGAAAACACTGGGCTTACGATTCTAGTCTTACAGAAACTGCCTTTGATGAAACATTTGTCTATATCTGGCTTTGCAACTCTAAATATCTTCTTATTGTATCTTTATTCAAATAGAATGCATCTTTAATTCAAGCGTGAGAAATCTCCAACTTATGTATTACATATGGCCACTGCCTATTTTTGTCAAGGAATTTTTTTTTTTTTTAAAGACAGGGTCTTGCTTTGTAGTTCAGGCTGGCTCTGAGCTCACTATGTAGCCTAGGCAAGCCTTGAACTCAGCAATCTGCCTGTCTTTGCCTCCCAAGTGCTGGTATTACAGGTGTGAGCCACCACGCCCGGCTTGTCAAGGAATTTTTAGGAAACCTGTGTACTGTCTGTGGTTGTTTTTGCTCTGCATTGGTAAAGGTAAATAATTGTGACCGAGGCCTTAGGGCTCTCAAAATACTTACTACTGGGTTATTCAAAGAAAATGTTTGTCAACATCTGCCAAAATATTTTGACTTACATAAAAGGTGCACATCTAGAAAATTTTTAAAGTTATTTTTCTTTATGTTATTGCACAATAACTACAGGGGAAGAGAATATGAAATCTTTAATCATTTTAAATGGCATATTGATTCCTGTTGTTCTTGTAGTTGCTGCTTATAATGTTATGCTTCATAGAGCAAATGTTTTGTGAATAAGTTTGAGATTAAAAGGCTTATGAATAGGCAGAACATGACAGCATGGAGAGTGCGTTGCCATCTTGGTTTAAGGATTTCGTTGGAAATAAATGTCTTGTCAAAGTGGGGGAAAATTAAAGAAATGCATCAATGGGAACAGATAGAGTCTTGTAGTGTGTTTAGTGCAGTCTGAACACTGGTGGTTGGTGACTGCTGCTAGTTGCTGGGCCATCGTTTTGAGGTAGTTTCATGAGCAGGTAAAGATATGAATGTTGAAACTCATGTTCATGAAGAATCGGGTGGAGAGCATTTTTCTCTGTGATCGCACTTTTTTTTAAATTGAATTCTTTATTGGTATAATTTATATACATCTCAGAATCACATATAACATTGGGGAATTTGTACCAGTATATGACACAAGTTAATTCTCATTTTTACCCATATCCCTACCCACTCCCCCCTCCTCCCCCCTTATACATGCTCTTTTATTTTCTTTCTGTATCATATTTATTCCTTCCCCTCATCATATTCCCACACCAAGTTTCCTATAGAAATATTCCACTCTATAAAAGCTGTCCTACT
>PVIC010014196.1:0-36946 GCA_004025085.1 Thryonomys swinderianus
CCCTCTCTCTCCCTTTCTCCCTCCCTCTCTCCCTCCCTCTCTCCCTCTGTCTCTCTCAGCACCTGGCAGACAGTCCACACTGAATACCACTCACTGAGATGACTCTGGCAATCCTTCAAGGACACATCTGCGTTTCTGGCCTCCAGCTTTAGACTGGAAGAAAATGTAAGGCCCTACTGTAAAGGTGCAGACGTCATGGCCCCACCCACCACACTGAGACCAAACCCAGACCTCGCACGTGCCAGGGAAGCTTTCAAGTGCTAGGCTATGTCCCAGACCTCTCCATTTTTTATTAAGTCCCACTAAGTTCCCCAGGATGGCCTGGAACTCGTGATCCTCCGGCCTCAACCACAGGTCACATGGGTCTCCCAGGAGTGAGCCACAGCGCCTGGCCCTTCCTTCTCCTAAACGCCTGAGGAGACTACCTTATCTTTCTGGAGTTTGAGTTCTTGGTGTGATAATGACAAAAATGTCACCTTTCAGATGAACAGTGAACCTGTGAGTTGTACACCATATTTCCACTTGCTACAGTTGTGTAAAAGCTATCTGAGGCACCATATCTGTTGCCTAAGTATGTAAACTGATCATTTCCAGAGTGAAATTTCTTTGGTGTTTCCTGTTTGGATTCTGTTCAGTTTTATCCTTCAATGACTCATCTTAAATTATGTCATAACTTGTAAGCCCCTCTCTCCTTTCAGGAGTGGATAGAAGCATGAGGTTTTTTAGCTGAAACTCTCGCGGCGATGCCTCCCATTCTATGTGTTCTCTGAAACTGAGTCATCCTCTTCCCACACAGTAAATGCCTAATGGAAAACTTACAGCAAGAAATCCCAGGAGCAGTGGACTCTGTAATGATCTGTGACTGCTCATACACAGGTGCTGTTCCAGAACCCGGGCACCAGCACCGGCCCCGGCCCAAGGTGCCCAGCACCGGGCTGCTGCACAGTCCCGCTCGGACCGCAGGGGCCCTGAGCAGCCGGGCTCGCGTTGTGCGGGGAGAGAAGAGACCAGGCGGGGGAGAGGAGCCTGGGAACCTGGGCGGGGTGGGGACGGGCGGCTGTCAGCGGAAGAGAGCAGGGACTCCTCAACTGCAGCAGTGTGTGCTGGGGGAAGAGGGATTGTTTCACCGTTTGGAGGAAAAAATATAATAGTGTCATAACCTTAAATTCACTGTTATATAAGGAAGATCACATTTAAAGTTATGCTTAAAAGGTAAGATCTTATCTGCTATCTTAAAAACTGTCATTTTCTGATATACTCAAACTATTATAATCAGAAATAATGATTTTACTCAGCCGTGCTATGTCTAACACCCAGTTACCTTTTCTTTGGAGGGCAGGCTGAAATTCCTGACCGGTTTACCAGGGTGTCTTCATCTGCTGTGATTATGGAAGCTCTCTCTTCTTAATTCTGTTCAGGTTAAAGAAAAGAAAAAAAGGTAAAGGGATGAAATAGTGGATAAAGTCAGTACAAAATCTATAATATTGCTAACGGTGTTACATGTTCCAAAATTGTCACGCGTGCTTTGAAATGTGAAATTGTTAAAATTCAAGGCCCTTTACCAATTCTACAATAAATGCAATTCATTTTTTAAAACGATGAATTTAATTGGCTACATTCACAATAAACTAAGAACAAATGACCACTCTATACACATAGAGACAGACTCCTGGGGCTTAAAAACCCCACTGTGTGGAATTTTCCACTAATGAGTCTTCACTTAATGTTTTAAAAAGCCTGACCTCATGAAACCTGTCAGAACCACAGACTTTTTTGGGGGTAGGTGGTGGGGGTTTGAGACAGGGTTTTGCTTTGTAGCTCAGGCTAGCCATGAACTCACCATGTGGCCCAAGTTAGCCTCAAACTCACAGCAATCCTCCTGCCTCTGCCTCCCATTGCTGGGACGACAGACCTGAGCCTCCACGCCTGGCATTGTGGTATGTGGTACTGGACACTGAACTCAGGACCTTGTAGTTGCTAAGCACACGCCGGAACCACTGAACTAAATCCCCAGACCCAGAACCACAGATTTTAAAACACACATACTATTGTTCTCTGAGTTAGCTCTCCTTTATCGTTCACTGGTTTACAGACATACTTCCTGTGGTCTGTGACTAGACGCCCCCACAGCCTGGGGCAGTGACAGGTGGGCTTTTCAGAGGCGGCCAGGTCTGCCATGTGGGACTGATTCCTGGTGCCATGCGGGCTCAGGGCCCCGGGGCTACGGGTGTGTGTGCTGGCCCCTGACTGTGGCTGTCAAAGGGAGGAGGGCTTGGTGGAGCCCCTTCCTCCGTGCTGTTCTCTGACCACTGTGAACTGCTTTTCTGCCATGTGCACCTCTGCCTCAGAGCCAGCCAGCTATGGACCGAAAACGCTATGAAGTATAAACCAAATAAGCCTTCCTCCTTCAACTTTGGATGTCAGGTAATTTTTCTCAGAAACAAGGAATGTAACTAAGACAATAATTTATAATACTTAAATCAGGAAACAAAACCTCAAGTCATCGTCCTAAAAAGCACAAGGAAAAGATGCACTCTGCTGTCATCAGAGTTGTGTATATATACACAGTGCTGTGTACACGCGGACACACACATGCGTTCTGGGTAAAAGGTAGGGTGGACGTGGAAAGGACGGGGTGGGGGGTGAAGAGTCAAGCTCCGGGTTAGCTGGGGCTCAGCTCTGATGCAGCAGCGGGACAGCTGCAGGCAGACGCTGTCAAGGCCGGAGGATTAGCCTGAACACATCTCCTCCCATCGTCCTCACCGGCATATGCGCACACCAGGGTCAGGGCAAGAGTGTTATTTCACTCCACTCTTCACACACTGACGTGCTGACCCAAATACTCCTATGGCTTGCGAACCTACGACACTAATCAAACATATCTGAAAGTCAGTGGCTAAAATTTTTTTTTTTTCTTTTTGAGACAGGGTCTCGCTTTGTAGTTCAGGCTGGCCCTGAGCTCACTATGGTGCCTAGGCAAGCCGCCACGAACTCAGCAATCCTCCTGCCTCTGCCTCCCGAGTGCTGGGATGACAGGCGTGAGCCACCACGTCCCGAATTGTAGTTATGCGGTGTTGATTGCTGGTGGGCGTGTCTCCACACCCAGCATTATATGTGGTTACTGGGGATCGAACTCAGGACCTTGCGCTTGCGAGGCCGGCGCCGGAACCACTGAGCTAACCCTCCGGCCCAGTGGCTAAAATTTTATATCACGTCTTGTACATGTACTCTCAGTTATCTTCGCTGGTTTTAAATGATTCCCAGATCATATACTTCCCCTCTGCTCTTTAAAAAAGTTTGTTTTATTCAACCACAGAAAAGTTTGTTTTATTCAACCACAGCCACTCAGCAATGCTTAAAATCATTCTTATAAACTAGCTGTTTCTCTTCTCTAGATTTTTAATTTGCCTTCTCTAAAATATCCTGATTTCTACTTTAGTATCTTTTTCTCACTTCTAGTAAAGGTATCTTGCTTAACATGTCTGTCTTCTGCCAAAATGCATTATTTTAGATCCTAAACACTTTACAGATATGCAAAAAAAAAAAAAGAAACAAAACAAAAAAAAACCACACTCAATCAAACTACCAACTAGCCTGAAGCAAGAGTCAAGGCGGACGCTGAGGCCGGCTACCCCCCACGTCCGGGCCAGAGCCCCCGGAGCAGGCCCGAGGGAGCCAGAGGGCGTCAGGCTAGACTCTCACAGCACTTCCCCAGCGCAAGCCTATTTCAGCTTTCCGTCGGGACCCTCCTGCTCTTTCTCCAAGGTGTCCGTGGATGCTATGTGAAATCTCCAAGCCTTGGCTCTAAAAGAATTCAGCATTTACCCACCTGTCAGCAAACTTTAAATATGCTTTAAAGAAAACCCTGATCTTAGAGAAAAATGGTAGAGGCAGTTACTAAAAATAGGCGCTTAAAAGCAGGAACTTCCCTACTTAGAAGAGGTCAGGAATCTTCATGAGAAAAAAAAACCTGTCATACGCTTGTATAGATTCTCTCATTTGATCTTCACAAAATCCTGTGTTCAAAAGAGTTATTATTATGATTTGCATTTTACTTGTACATAAACAGACTACAAGGTCATAATTTGCTCAGCACTACCTAGAAAGAAAGTGCAGCTACAATCGAGAAATTGGTTTGAAATTGGAGCTACACTCGAGACCTCTGTTGATTTTTAGTTTAGTTCCCTTTCTGGTATACCAAACTGCCTGACTGGCAACTTTATTTTGTTTTGCAAAGAGACAGAAATAGTTTAAGATATACTGGGAAGATCTTCTTAGTATTACTTTATTTATTTATCTATTTATATACTTCATAATTTTTATTTATTCAACACTATGTAATAAGCATTCAGTAAGTATAATTTTTGTGGAGAAGGGTTGAGACAGGGTCTCACCATGTGGCTCAGGCTGGCCTCAAACGCATGGCAATCCTCCTGCCTCAGCTTCCCGAGTGTTGGGATTATAGATGTGTTCCACCATGCCTGGCCTCAATATGTACACATTTTAATAATGATCATCATTTAGAGGTAGGAGAAGAAATAGCAAAACGGGTCACAGCTTGACTGCTGTGAGTCCTGGAAGTACAGGGAGGAGGAGGCTGTGGAGACCTTGTCTGCTCAGAAAGGCTGGCCCCCTGGCAGCGGCCCTCCGGGGCAGTGCGACCCAGGCCCTGGGCGTCAGGCCCTGCATGCGCCGCGGAGTCCCAAAGTCTGCCCTTCAGGACAAAGCAGAGGAGAAGGTGCTACCGGCCTGGGTCTACCAGCCCAGCCCAGACAGAGGAGATGTCCCCCTGGGGTGCAGAGTGCTTTGGCTGTCACTCCTGCAAATCCCCAGAGATCCAGGGCACCCTGGGCAAAGGCTCTGCTGCAACCCCAGGGAAAAGGTACCTTGTTCTTTTCCTTTGGCTTCACCAGGACTGAAACCAGTGCCTTGGCTTAGTCCCCCACTCCCTTCTAAGATTGAGTTAGGGTCTTGCCAAACGGCTAAACTGCCCAGGCTGGGGTTAAATTTGGAATCCTTCAGCCTCAGCCTCCAGAGTGCAGAATTATAGGCATGCACCACCCCATCTGGCTCCAAGCCAATACATTTTATATTTAAAAAAGGGCTATGTACATGTACCAATTTTCGGTGATAGGATTATGGTATACCGCAAGCATCCACTAGTAAGTACAAAAATTTGAAAGAAAAGAAAAGGCAGACATCATCAGATTTTGGGACAAAAGAAGACAAAGCAGACTGGCCAGGCGGTTCAATCGCCAGGACCAGGAAACAGATTAGAAACAGAAAAACCCATGGACCACGATGAAGGAGCAGCAGACTGGCGGGATGCAGGAGCAGAGCGCGGCCAGTGCGCCTTTCTCTTTCTTTCTTAAGCCTCTTCACTCCGGGGGCGAGGGCTCCCCCCAGCGGGCGCGGGGCAGAGGAAAGAGCAGCCCCCGAGGGGTGGGCGGGGCTCAGCGAGGTTCTGACTCCACTCCGACCGGCCGGCACCAGGTGACGCCAGCCTCTCCATTCCGTCTGTCCACCAGCGGCCGGGAGCTCAGGGTCTGCCAAGCTGACAGCGCCCTGGGAACAACACACAGCACAGCGCCTGACGCCCGGCCGTCCTTCCTCTCCTCCCTCCCGCTCTCGGCACGCAGGTCTGCGGCCTGAGGCAACCCTGCTTTGCTTTGTTTTCCACAGTGATTCTGGGGAACAATGTGAATTTGTTACTAATACTTAGAGGATTCACGTAACATTCCCAATTCCTGGCTTCTCTGGGCAAAGGCCGTTCCAAGGTACCCACCCGGCCAGTCACTTAGTTCCTGCCCATGCCTGCCTCCAGGGACCCCGAGTGTGCCCTGAGCCAGCACTGTTTTCCTAAGCTCCTCCCCAAAACGAAAACGTACACTCCAAAATTGTTCTAACAGGTTATGCACCACACTCTCCGAACACGTAAGTGAAGGAGATAACTAACTCCTCTGACCCTGGCTGTCCTTGCTTTACCATGCGGGGTTTCTCGTTGTCCAAGCAAACTTAAAACCCCTGCGTGCTCCGATGACTGGGAACACGGGGAGCCGTTCTCCCAAGGTCAGCTGGAGGCTCTGAGCGCAGAGTCCACAGACACCACTCACGGGCAGGGCAGCAGGCCCATTCCCAGGGAGGACTCCCACAGCTGTGGCCCAGTTCTGGGGTGCGCTTCAGTTCCTACGGGCAGCCGGAGGCCTTCTGCGCGCTCTCGGGGCGCCCGCCCGGCCCTCAGGCTGCGCGGAGCTGGCTGTCTCGGAGGCCGAGCCGCACCACTTCGCTGTCCGCCCACAGGGGAATGAAGTCCGCCTCAGGAGCCCGGCGGAGCTCGAGTGTGTCCCTGCAGAACCTGGGCAAGTCGAAGCCCAGACGGCTGGCTTTTGCGAGCACAGGGGCCAACAGTGCCCTTGGCAGCCCCGTGCCGGCCGGCCCTTCCTGTGCGCTCCCTCGGCTGGCACACCCCACCCGCCTGTGCGCAGACGCCCTCCCTGGGAGCTCGGGACGGTTCCCCGCCGCCACACACCTGCTGTGCCCGGCCAGAGCACCTCCGCGGGAGCGCGGCTGCCAGCCTGCGCAAAGCCAGAGTCCCGACACGCAGAGACAAAGCCAGCACCTGGCTCAGAGCTGCTCTGCTCCTCCCAGCCAAATGTGAGTGCGAATCCGCCACGGGGCAGGGGTGGGTCAGAGCTGAGGACCCCGCAGAGGGCAGACTGGGCTCGTGGGGAGCGCTTTCCCCAGGCTCCGCCCGGGAGCACCAGCCTCCTGGCACCGCCCCGGGCTGTACACCCTAAAGCTAAAGTACGATGTCCTCAGCCAGGTCACTCTGCTTCTGGAGGGAAAGTCAGACGACTGGATGACCGGAGGGCGAGCGGGCGCGCACCGGGCCCCTCTGCTACCGGCTCTACCACTGGGCGGAGCGCTTCTCGGGCCAGACTCAGGGCTGCACCCTTCACACGCGCGTCTCGTCCGGTTAGCGCCACAGGCCCGAGGAGAACACGGCCGGGGAGACGGAGCCCCGCCACAGGCGAGCGCCTTCCCGAGGGCACTACCAAGCGCCCCACACTGATGGCAAGGAGTCATGGGATAAATGTGTACTTTTTTTTGAGACAGGGTCTCGCTGTGTAGTTCAGGCTGGCTCTGAGCTCACTATGGAGCCCGGGCAAGCCTCGAACTCAGCAATCCTCCTGTCTCTGCCTCCCGAGTGCTGGGATGACAGGCGTGAGCCACCATGCCCAGCACTGTGGTATGTGGTATTGATGGCTGGTGGGCATGAGTCACTGCAACCAGCATTGTATGTGGTTACTGGGCTCGAACTCAGGGCCTTGCGCTTGCGAGGCAGGTGCTGGACCCACTGAGTTAAAACTCCGGCTCAACGTGCACTTTTTATTAATAATGCTTGCAGGGCCAGACACGATGGGTCACACTGGTATCCCAACACTTGAGAGGCTGAGTCAGGAGGATCACGATGAGCTTGAGACCAGCCTAGGCCACAGAGTGAGTTCAAGACTGGACTGAACTACATAGTGAGATCTTTTCTCACCGCCCTCCCAAAAAATGCTTGCAGGATCTTTGTATTTTTCTATCATTCTTTTTCAAATACTACTTGCTCAGGTTGGCTAGGGATGCCTGTAACAAATTTCACTCTCTTCTCTACAAGACCCAAGACAAATTCCCCTCTCCCAGGAAGCCCCTGTAATATTATTTGTGACAGTCCGTGCTCTTCCATGCCACACTCTGTCCAGCACAAGGTTTTACCAAGCCCACAACAGTCGCCGCAGCTACAGGCCTGCATCCGAGAGGTGATGTACGTGCTGCGTGGATGGGTAGCAGTCTGACTCCTAGAATTAGCTGACTTTTCCTCCATTAGAATTTTCCTTGATACAGATAAGATAGAGTAGGATAGGACCTTATAACTGTATATTCCATAAATTTCACATTCTGCCTCCTAAACACACAAACTAGCTAGGTGACAAGTATACTCTAATGATATATTCTTTTTGTAAGTATGTTCTTTAAGTCTGAGACACACACATACATACAAACATATGTGTAGCCGGTATCCCAAGAGGCCTTGCATCAGGCTCCCTAAGTAAGTCTGACCAAAACCTCAGCTCACTTGCCACAAAGAGCTGCACTGTACGGTGTTTATTTTGGACCCATCACTTTATAGCACCCTTCGTGCAGTTTCTCACTACTGTCACTGCCTGTGTGGATTCTGCACAGTGGCTGGCTGGCTTAGTCACTTTCCTCTTCGCTGGGACAAATTCCCCACGCCAGCGACTAAAGCAGACATTTGTCTTGGCTCAGTCTAGAGGGCTCCGTCGGTGCACGGTCAGCAGCTCCAGGTAAGGGATGGAAGAGGGTCTGGGAGCAGAAATGAGTTAGCCGAAGGTGGACAGGAAGCAGAGACCGTGAAGGGAGGAGCCAGGAAGGGAGAGAGACCTTCCCGGCCCGGCCCTCCTCACAGCAGGCCAGGTGCAGCCCTTAGCTCGGTCCTTGCCCCAAGCCCTGCCTCTGGGCACCTGGCACTGGGGGGGGGGCACCTAGGCACAGACCTGGCCCTGGCAAACAGCCCATGGCCTGTAAGCGACCACTTCCCTTCCCCATCCCAATAGTTACTTCAGTATAATCATCATGCTGCTCGAAGAAAACACCGGCAAGGAGAGGAAAACGTAAAGCCAGTGAGCACAGTGTACAGGACGGCTTTAATTACAAAGAGTAGTTCACTAACTGGGAGAAAGACTTTCAAAATGTCAGAGGCCACAGCCAGTGAAAATCAGTTCCAGTTATAAGGTAATCCCATTGATAAAAGTCTGTCCTGATCCAACCTCCGAGACAGGAATACAGACGGGAGAGGGGAGCTACACAGGGGCATCTGTGGCCAGGCGACAGTGTGCCCCCTACAGGCCGAGACAACATCAGACTGCCCGCGGAGGCTGCTGGTTCCCAGCCCTCACCTAGGCACGAACTCCTCCTACTCAGGACTGCTAGCACCTTGATGGAGTCTCACGCTAGCCACATAGGTAATTCTGTGACCTATCTTCACGTTAGTCAATTAATGTACATACTTCAACTGCTGCTCATTTAAATATCATCTTCTAACAGCTTCCTTTAAAGTTCTCATCAAATGTGATCATATTTTACTTGGTAAAATTGAATAACATATCCATTTGGAACTTCCTGTTTTGGGCAGTACTGAGGGTTGAACCCAGAGACTGTGCAATGAGCTACATCCTCAGCCGTTTTGAATTTTGAGACAGGGCCCCTCGAAGGTGCTCAGCAGCCCAGGCTGGGGTGAACCTTGGCCCCTGCCTCAGCCCTCTGACTGCTAGACGAGTCAAGAGGCCTCCCCCATCCCGGGCCCTTTCTACTCTTCCATCCACCCCAGGGTCTGCTTTGTTCAGGGGACATACTTTCCCCAGGGTAATTTCCATTTAACTCTGGGGTATCACCCTTAACAATAGGCAAAAAGATAACAGATATCACCCAGTTACTACATTACACATTCAACTTTAGACGCTATTCGAATATAGCAATGAAGTGTGTTACACCCAAGCTAGAGAAAAATGGTCTTAAAAATTAACGAGTCATACTCTGGGTAACACCTTGTGAAAAAGAATATTTTTAAAAATTTTTTATCATAAATATTCTATTCATCAGGCCTAGAT
The DNA here is from genome assembly GCA_004025085.1 of Thryonomys swinderianus. Lineage (NCBI taxonomy): Eukaryota > Metazoa > Chordata > Mammalia > Rodentia > Thryonomyidae > Thryonomys > Thryonomys swinderianus. The sequence continues at coordinate 9,675 of PVIC010014196.1, forward strand.
TCCTATAAATTGTAGCACACAGAGGCTGGAGCAGGAGGATCACCATGAATTCGATGCCAGTCAGTTCCAGACCAGCTTAGACTACACAGTGAGACCCTGTCTCAAAAAAGTATAAGTAAAAAAATAATATTCTTTTAAAAATAAAATTGTTTTTTAAATACAGTACTGAGGTTAAAAGAAAAAGGGAGCCTCAAAATACTATGGTTACATAACATCCCTAAAGGACAAACCCAGGAGGCTGGAAACAGATGAGCGGCAGCAGGAGGCGGGGCCGCGGGCTCACGGGAGCAGCAGGCACAAGGACCGTGATGGCCGGCGTGCTGCGAGGGGCTGGGACGGCTGTACCTTGATGGTGACCAGCTGCAGTCCATGAAACATTGTCCTCAGAGTAAAACGACAGAACTATACAGAGATTTCATACCAACAGCAGTTCCCTGGTTTGATACTGTACCGCAGTCAGGTAAGATACAGTGAATGGTAGGAACTGGATAAAGAACCACTAGGCCTGTGAGCCTAGCACTCAAGAGGCTGAGGCAGGAGGATCACCTCAAGTTGGAGGCCAGTCTGAGCTACACAGTGAGACGCTGGCTCAGAAAGGAGAGAGTCCCTAGGACCTCCTAGGAATATCTTTATAAGCAGTTTCCTATGGACCCATAATTATCTCAAAATAAAAAATGAAGCGACAGGTAAAATGACAGTATGTTGAATTATAAATGTTTTACTGAACAATCTATTCAGTTTCTAAGGTTAAATAATATAAAACCATATTTAAATTCCAAACCCAAGCTCTTCAAGGAGATACATGCTTAGTACACCCCACGCCCTTTTTAAAATTTTGAGCAAAAACACTACATTGTCCAACTGGGCTTAAATTTGTGTTCCTTTTGCCTCTGCCTCTCCGAATGCTGGCATTCCCAGCACTACATGCTCAGCCTAAGCACTGGGGGTTACCTTTTGCTTGTTCATTTTTGCTTTTTTGAGACAGGGTCTCACTATGTAGTTCAGGCTGGCCTTGAATTCAGAGTGGTCCTCCTGCTTCAGACTGAGAGCTGAGTTCACAGGTGTGCACCATCACACCTGCGTAACGTGGATTTTCTGGCTCTAGGTAAGGAGAGTAGAACTAGAGTAAGTGTTAGAGCTGGTTTTGTGGTCAGGGTGCTTCCTGTTGCAGACAAGGTCCAAACAGGATATTTCGGCAGGCAACACCTCTTACCAAGGAGCAAGTAGCCCACAGTACAGCAGACATAAAAATAAGGATTGAAAGACTTCTTGTATTTTAAAGTCTAATGTTGTCATTTAAAACAGAGAGAGCCACAAAACAGTGTTATTTTAAACATGACTTTAAAAACCTTTTTGCTTCCATATGCTAATGAAGATGTCACTGAGCAAACGATTGTCAGTTGCAAAATGCCATTGTTAGACTTCTGTGATTACCACACAGAAGATTTTGTGTGGACACGGCACGTTTCTGCACTCCAGACATCACTCTGATCCATGAATGGCCACGACGTGCCAATAGTAAAGAAGAGACATGAAGGTTCTAGAAACGGGTGGGTGAAAAACCAGGGTGAGGTGTCTCCCCGGGTGACACAGAGACGTTCTCAGCACTGATCAAAGCACAGCATCCTGGGACTGTGCCGCCAACACGAGCTCCAGCTGCTCCACCTGGACCCTCCTGCCTGGGAAGGAGAGGCCAGCAGCATTTCCCAAACACCCTCCTGCCGCTGCTCGCCACGGTGACGCAACGTGACCTACATTCCCGGCGCCCTCGACACTCGTGGGAGGGACGAGCACTTTTCATTTCTCCTCTCTTCTGATTAACTAGGACAGCAAATGCCACTCAAGGCAGTGCTTCCGGGCAGACGCAAACGGCACGGCACGCCGGCAGGAGACCCCCGAAGGACAGTGAGGATACTGCATCCCAGCTCTGCGCACACATGAACGCGCTTCGCGGGACAGCCACGAGGAAACGCGGCCCCACAGGGCACCACAGCAACCCAGCCACCGCAGGCCACTTCGCTTGCTTCAGACTCTAAGCAAGATGATGAGTGAACCATAGACTCTTTTCTTTGCTGTGCTCCTTTTAAAAAATAAAGGTAATTTTAGAATAATTATGATTTTTTTAAAACGATGCAGTCAGTGTTCCTATAAATCCACATCTGTTTTCCACTATTTCTTACTTAGTAAAGGAGAACACAGATATTAGTCAGATCTGACTTTAAATACATATGCCTATTTAGGTTTACATATTTTCATGTAATTTTTTGGAGATAGGGTCTTACTACATAGCTCAGGTTGGCCTCCGACTTGCAGTGATCTTCCCGCCTCTGCCTCCTGAATGCTAGGATTACAAGCACGCACCACTGTGCCTAGCTCATCTTTACTGAAAATTAATACAGGGACAGACCCTGGAGCTTAAGCAGTGGGGCTCAAGAGAAGACAGGGTAGATATGTCACAGCTCATAGACTAATACCAATGTATTAGAATTTCACTGTATGTATTTTTCTCCAGTTTTATAAAGAAATAAAGGATAAAAATTGTGTATGTTTATAAGTAACCAACGTTTTGACATGTCATATATATATATATATATATATATATTTTTTTTTTTTTTTTTTTTTTAAACAGGGTCTCACTTTGTAGTTCAGGCTGGCCCTGAGCTCACTATGGAGCCCAGGCAAGCCTGGAACTCAGCAATCCTCCTGCCTCTGCTTCCCGAGTGCTGGGATGACAGGCTTGAGTCACCATGCCCTGCACTGTGATGTGTGGCACTGATTGCTGGTGGGTATGAGTCACCACGGCCGGTATTGTTGTATGTGGTTATCAGGGATCGAACCAGGGACCTTGAGCTTGCTAGGCAGGTGCCAGAATCACTGAGCTAAATCTCCAGCCCCAAGTATATATTTTGAAATGATTAAAATAAGCTGATATATCTATCACCTTAGTCTTTTGGTGTGTAGTAAAACATTTAAGATCCTTCCTTAGCAATCTTCAAGTGTAATTATCATTAATTGTAGCCAACATGCTGCACAATAGATACCCAGGACTGAAACTTGTATTCTTTAACCAACAGCTCACCACTTCCCCTACCACCACTCCCAGCCCCCAACAACCATTATTCTGTTTTTATTAATTCAGCTGTCTTAGATTCTGCACACAAAATCATGCAGTATTTTCTTTCTGTGCCTAACTTATCATCATTTCTAAGGTTTTTCCGTTCTGCTGCAGTGCCAGAATTGTCTTTTCCTAAACATATACCACATTTTTTCCTCTTTTTGACAATACTAGGATTTGAATCCAGAGCCTTGTGTATGCTAGGGAAGCACTGCAATTGGGTCTTTTAAATTACTACATGAGTATTATTATTTTATTTTTGCTGGTACCAGATATTGAACTCAGAGACTTTCTGATGAGCTACTTCCCAAATCCCTTTTATTTTTTATTTTTCAAACAAGGTCTCACTAAGTTGCTGATTTGCCCAGGCAGGACTAGAACTTGCCCTTCCCTGTCTTGTCCTCCCAGAGAGCTAGGATTATAAGTATGCACCACTACCCACGGCTTATTCTGAGACAGGGTCTCAACCAACTTGCCCAGGCTGGCCTTGAACTGGCAGCCCTCTTGCTTCAGACTCTTAAATAGCTGGGATTACTGAAGTGTGCCACCGTGCGTGCCCTGCATGTCGTTCATCCACTGGTGGGTATAAAGACTGTTTTCCTAACCTGGTTACTATGAAAGAGGAAACGAGCGTGGGAAAGCGTGCAGATGTGTCTGGGACAAACCGACTTCCTTTCCTCTAATATACACTCAGTTCCGGGGTACCGTGTCCTATAGTAGTTCTACTTTTACTTTTTGGAGGAGCTTCTATACTGTGTTCTATATGGCCACCACCAAAAATAGGAAGGGTCCTTTCACTCTGCTCCATATCCTCATCTACAGCTGTTATTTTTTGTCTTTTTGAGAACTGCCATTCTAACAGATATGAAGTAATAGCTCATTGTGGTTTGCATTTACATTTCCCCAGTGAGATGAGCGACACTGAGCTTTTCATATGCATCTGTCAGCCGTTGGAGGATCTTCTTTTGAGAAATGCCTATTTGGGTCATTTCCTATTTTTTAACTGTACTATTTGTTGTCTTGCAATCGAGTTTAGCTCCTCATATATTTGGATGTTAACCCCTCATCAGAGGATAGATGGTTTGCAAGCATCTTCTCCCATTCCACAGGTTGCCGCTGTGCTCTGGTGACTGCTGCAGGCTTCCCCTCCCCCCTTCCGCACCATACCCTTAGGGGGAAGTCACTGCACAACTTAGATGTATGGGGTAGGCATTTATAGTCACCCTCCCTGGGGCTTATTTTCATAAGTCTCGTGGATTTCCTGGAATTCTAAATGAATGATTTATCTATTGTCTTCCCTGTGCTTATTTAGTCATTGATTTACTTCTAGACCCAGCTAACTTCTTCAGAGATCCCTTCTGAGATCCACCTAGCTCCTCTTCGTCAAGCTGGAGTCGATCGCATAGTCTGATTCCCTAAAACAGGTTTAGCGTTCTTCCTCCTGGTCTCGTCAATACCAACATTCTTAGCTCGGCTGTGCGGGCTGTCCGCTCTCAGACCCTCCCCTTTACCAGTGTCATCGCAGGACGATCACAAAAAGAACAACCTGTTTTGGGATGAAAGGACCAGTCTAGGTACTGTCTTACTTACAAACTGTAACGCAAACAGCCTTTCCACCTCTCTGATGAGTTTACCTGAAGCACAGTGAAGAGACACACTAAGTGCTCGATAAACGTAGCCATTACCATCGTTATCCCCGTCCTACAGAATATCAGTCGCACTCCAAAAAGTGAAAACTAACAGCCAGAGCTGGTCAGTGGTGAGAGCAGGGCTTCGTAGCCACTCTTTGTCCTCGCTTTTGCAGCTCTCTGCTGAGCACCATGCTGGGTGCTGAGGGGACAACTGTCGGACACGGCCCTTCTCTCGCTGCTGACCTTCCAGCGGGGAAGGCAGCAGAGGAACCTTTCAACACCACGGAAAGTGCTTGGAAGGAGACAGGCAGGGTGCCTGAACACATGTGGGTTTCGAAGCAAGTCACAGCATCACTAGATTGTGCCTGAGCGAGGTTTTTATGAAAAGATGTCACTTAAAATGGGGCTAGAAGGAAAAGATGTAAGAGGGAAATGGAGGTGACACAAGCCAGACGAAAGGAACTGTAAGAAAAAAGACCATCAGCCACAGCATGTGGTGAGGATGAAGATCAGGTGGGCCCAGGTAACACACCTGTGCGCCAAAGGCGGGGGCGGTGCCAGCGCACGGGCTGCCTGCCGGGAGCAGAAGGGCCTCACTCCGACCGCAACTCCCTGGAGGCGGAGCCTCTGGTGCCTTCTCATTATCTCTAATGCCAGAACTCGCAGCCAAAGACTTTTGATAAATATTTGGGAGCTATCTAAAAGAATCTCTTAAAAGACAGGCTAAATCATCTCTCCTTCTTTTTAAAAGTCCCAGCTGATAGTTTTATTAAAGTGCTTGTCAATGATTGTTATATAGTAATTCAGTGTGGATTCTTTTCAGTTTGATCAAAATTTATGTAGAAAGATAAATAGCTTTATCTTTCCATCTTTCAAAGCACAGGCTCATTAAAATTATGGGTTAAACCAGGCTAACAATAAGCTAAAAATCTCTTCCTATATTCTGGATTGACTAAAAACCTTCCAAATTCATCTTACTACCTAGATATGAAAGAATAATATAAAAGGACTTTTTTAAGTTCCAGTTTTCTTTAGGCATCATACCAACAACAACAATTTTACCAGGATTTTTGTTTTGTTCTGTTTTAGTTTTTTGAGACAGGATCTCTCTTTGTAGTTCAGACTGACCCTGAACTCACCATGTAGCCCAGGCAGGCCTCGACCTCTCGGCAGTCCTCCTGCCTCTGCCTCTTGAGTGTTCGGATCACAGGTGTGAGCCACTACATGCAGCTGACCAAGTTTTGTATTTTGGGATAAATCACTTGTATAGTTAACGTGCATAATTTTTTGAAGAAAAAAAAATTCAGTGTAATTTTTGCAAAGAACAAAACGCCCCAAAAGAAGGTTTCAGTGATTTTCCAATTCTTGTGAGAACTATTCAGATTCTTTCTTTGAACATTTACTCTGATAAGAAAGAATTGGGTAACTACTTGGTCTATTTATATTCAAGGACAGAAGTGAGTCATAATCAATAACTCTCACACTTTAAGGTTTATTTGATATTTAGGAGATGAGAATGATGAGGTTTGATGATGCAGGTGAGATGGCAAATGTGTTCCTCAGGAATGGCGGTAATGTCGTTTGATCTCCTTTCCATCTCCAGACCGATTTTCCACCTTTCTGGGCCTACTCTACGCCCAAGAGGTGGACCTCTTGAGACAGCACTGCGGACTGGCAGGCTTCCAGGTGGGCTGGCCCAGCAGGACGCACTGGAAGGCGATCAAAGAGCGAGGAAAGGCAGTCAGGGAGGGGATATGTAACCTGCTGGGGCTGCATTTCTGGCAAAGGCTGTGCCCTCTAGAGATGGCTCCTGTCTCACATTATTCGTTCTCTTTGCTCCTTCAGACCTAGCAATGATAGTAGCTGCCCACTGCCCTTAGTCTCTGGGCGAAGAAACCCCATCTCATAGTCCTGTCCACTCCTGACAACATGACTCCTTCAATAAAGTCTCCTGAACTATCCAACTTGGACTGTTTCCTGCCAAATTTAGGATTCTAACCAGACTTGAAGATCAGCAATCTGCCTCCTTTGCATGTGGGCAACTATCTCAGTGGTTCTTCAACTGTGACACCAAGAACTGCAGGTGAAGCCTTTTCTCAGGTGGAAAGGACACCTCTAAAACTAGCCAGCACAAGGCCGGAGATTTAGCTCAGTGGTTCCAGCATCTGCCTAGCAAGCACAAAGTCCTGAGTTCGATCTCGGTAACCACATACAACAAATACCAGGTGTGGTGACTCAAGCCCACCATCAATCAGTACCACCTACCACAACGCCAGGTGTGGTGGCTCATGCCTATAATCCCAGCACTCGGGAGGCAGAGGCAGGAGGATTGCTGAGTTCTACAAAGTGAGCTCAGGGTCAGCCTGAACCACAAAGTGAGACCCTGTCTCAAAAACAAACAAACAAAAATACTGTCCAGCACAGAATACTGAGGGCTCCTGAGACCCAACAGACAGAAAGGTAGAGGCTGGCACAGTTCTCTAGACAAGAGTCTACTGTACGTCAAGAATAACACATTTACAAAATGATGCCCCTTCCTCCTGCTCCTCCTGGGCTTCCGTCTGCTACGCAATCAAAGTCAGCACTGCATTTTCACACCCAATACCTGCACCTGTAGCACTGCCTAGGGAAGCTGCCCTGGGTGCGGCTTCACTTTGCTGGATTCTCAGACCTAAGGATCTGCTTACCGCCAGCTAAGGAAGACAGAAAGCCAATCGTCTTGTATTACCAGCCACACTTCCCAACTTCTTTCCTTCTCTCCTCGATCCCAGGACCCACCTCCCGTACATTCTAAGGCAAAAGATGGGCAGGATGAGAATATTCCTCTCCCTGCAGCCTTGCCAGTCTAACAGTTCTGACCAGATCAGCAGTTTTCTTTTCTGTGGGAGAAAACAGGCATCTGTGTATACCACAGTCTGCTCTGAGGTCTCTCTCCAGATTCTTCTCCTACCACAGCGACTAGACTCGATGTTACATGTTAATAGAAATCACCTGGGAATCTCCTAACGCTCTACTGTGCTGTCATTTGGCACAAGCAACCTGGTGGGTACTACATTTCTAAATATTAGGGGATTCCTTTGAACAAGAATTGATTTAAAGAATTCCTCCAGGGGGTTAAGAAGAGCTAATGGGGTTTCTTTTGACAAGCCACTCCAACAAGGACTCCAAATGTTTCCCTCTGCAACCAGCAGGCATTCATTCAGAGCTCGTGGAAAGAGTCGCTAGGATAAAGGCACACGTACATGTATGTAATCTACAGGCTGCAGGAAAATACTCTCCCATAGGCCGAGGCCGGCTGGAAAGCAGATGGGGCTCTTCTGGTCCTCACGGGGACAGGTCTCCTCTCAGCCTAAAGGGGAGACCTACGAGGCACTCTGCAAGGCTGTGGGCTTCGCACCATCCAGCCACTGCCGCCACTCCTGACCCTTACGCTATGCAAGCTGTTGCGCAGATACACATCACGCGTTGATAGTGGCACTTTCTCTAGAGAGACAAGTATTCGAGTGCTTTTTAAACTACTGGTTGTGGATAATGAAATGGTAGTTTGCCCTCTTCGTGTCTGCTCTCCCTCAAAATGGTTGCATGCAAAAAAGCTATTTTGTCCCACTACCCTGCCTTGTCCTCACTGAAGAGAAACATGGATTGGTTTAGGTCCCACCCCTGAGTACATGTAAAATTTGTACAAAAACATCTCCCATGAAAATGATTTGTAATCTGTAGACTTACGACCTGGGCGATGCCTTGAGATGTAAAACCCCTTCCTTTGGGGTGTCAGATTCCTTGTCTTGTTTTCTCCAAATAAGTCTGATGTTTAAGATTTTTTAAAAAAAGACAAGTATTCATCTGTGTATCTATGAAATTTTCTGAGCTTTCAACATACACAGGAAAAGAATTATTTAAAACTGTAAGATTTCAGAAATTTCAGTTTTCTATAAGAACTAAACATATAATTTTTGAAACTCAAATCCAAATCACTTTTTAAAGTATTTGTGTATTTTAAGATTTTTCAATTGTATAATCATTTAATGGGCTTTTTGTTCAATAAAAAAAAAATTCAACAGCCAGACATGGTGGATCACACATGTAATCCAAGCACTCGGGAAGCTGAAGCAGTAAAATTGACCCTGAGTTCGGGGCCAGCCTGGGATACGCAGAGAGTTCAAGACCAACCTAATTGCCTAGCGCCTTTATCTCAAAAGACCAAAAAGAAAGTATTTAAAAAGAGAAACTATTCAAAATGTGAAAAACAAGAATGTTACATTATATAAAACATGTAGATTCTTTGTAGTGTATATCACAACTTAAACAGAGATAATTTAGAACCCTTAACATCAAATATCACTATTTTCGTATCTTGAAGTACTCCCAAAACAAAAACAAGAATGCAACTGTTCGTCTTTATAAGAGTACATGAGGCCATATCACATGCAGTCGTATGGCCCAGTGTTACAGATAAAAAACGGACTGGAGTTTCTCCCACTAGCACGGCTAGCCAGTAAAAACTTTCCAGTTTGCAGCTGATTAATACTTGACACCAGATCCCTGGAAAAGAAAGCTTATCGCTGCTGGCCCTTAGCTAAGGGACAGACACATGCAGGTACCTGCCCAGCACCAGGCCACGACTGCTGTTTACTATGGCAAAAGACTTTCAGCTTAGGGCCATGTACAGTACTGGAATATCTTTTCTAAGGGCTAGTCCTCCTCATAATCTGAACTAGCTGAACATGTGTTACTCACTGTGGTGTAGTGTTGAAATACATTAAGAGGAATGCTGGAAGCCATCGACATCTTTACTAGCTTCAGAGAGCTAGTAAGCTTAAACAAGTCATTCCTTTAAACTGTCCAACTACAATGGCAAATGGCCTCTCTTCTAAGTTCGATCTCCAAATGATTTATAGTTATAACTACCAGAACAATAATAATCAACAAGGTGGGGAGCAAAAACAGACAGCTTTAAATGTCTCCTCTTAGAGAAGCTAACAGGGGCCAGCGTCCTACAATGCCTTTATGTTCAATGTACTTAAAGCACCAAGGAATAAAATATAAGGAAACAAAATGTGTGTGTGAATAGATAAATATATTCCCCTCCCACCCCACTACAGAGCTTCACCAGCATTCTTTTCAGGATTAAGTTCAAGGATTCTAAAAATTCTAAATGTCTACAAAAACCATGAAGCAAACTAAAAAGCAAGAAAAAAACCTCACATTTTTTGACTAGTGCTTAGCAGGTCACGGCTAAAAGTTGTAGGAATCAGTGCCTAAAAAAATTAGAAAAAGATGATGTAAAAACTAGTGTTGGATGTTAGAACAAAGCTCTATGTTTTGGGATGTCTCTGTTTACATACGGACTTGGCAAAACAAGAGCCACCACGCATGTCACTGCCACAGATGAGCTTATGGACCGTAATGGAATCTTGAGAGCAACGAGCACAAGCGCCCACACCCAGCCCCACGGCTGGCGGACGGACGCTGTGTGCGGCCTCATGAAGCAGGTGTCAAGGGCTCCTCTCAAACCCTCTGCTGGGGCAGGACTGAACAGGAAACAGCAAGGACCATTGAAAAGAGGGTCCAGGGCTGAGACGACAAGGGACTGCACCACAAGGTGGTGACTACACCCTAAGTAAGGAAGCAGCCGGACTGAAGGGCCCCGAGAGGTGCTTCAAAACCCGCTCTTGGCAAGAGAGGGCAAATCAGCTCTGCGGCTGGCTGGCTGCGAGGAAACACAAAGAAGACGGGCCTCCCCCAAGAAGGAGCAACAGCAGCTGTCAGTGACCGAGGTGACATCCCGGGAGGATGGCTACACACCACCACATTCTGAAGCTTTATGCATGCGCCAGTTCACATGTTCAAATCCTAACCCCCCACCCTACACTGGTGTCAGGAGGTGGAATCTTGCAGGAAGTGACTCATTCAAGAGGCATGAATGCAATGAGCGGGCCCGTGACAAAGACTTGTGCACTGAGGAAGCCACAGTTCCACAGCTGCTCGTGAGGCACAGGGAACCAGGCCGCTCTGGTCCTGCCCAGCAGTCCTGGTGGTGGGCAAAATCATTCGCCTCTCCATGCTATATCCTCAGCTGAAGAGCAGAGAACATGGCTGCCCTGCCCTGACTTCACAGGGCTAGAGTAGAAAGCAGCTGTGAAAATCGTGAATAAATCTCACACAGCATATTATGCACAGCATATTACTATTGAAAGGTGGTTTAACTTACACTTGCAAAAAGTTATTTAAGTATAGGTTGTTCCTGCAGCTTATGAGCTGTAAAGTCTAAATGTTTATTTTAAAGTATTAGTAAGGTTGCATTAAAAGCAGCTAGACACCAGAAAACAGAAAAAAACAATGCAGGACAGGTGGGGGAATTCAGTATAGGGCTAATAACTGCATTTATCCCACCAGCTCCTAAAGGGATCCTTAAGCATTGAGTAAAAATGTTAACAATGACCCTGATACCAATAAATAGCTAAATCAGAAACAATAACTAAAAAAAAATCAGGCAAAGGCTCAATATGTTGCTCTGTATAGCGCTTGCCTAGCATGAGGACGGCCCTAGCCTGACTTCCCAGCACCACCAAAGTAATTAAAAAAACTGGGTATAGTGCTGTGCACTTGCAACCCAGCATCTGGGGCTGAGGTAGGAACATTACAAGTTTGAGTACAGCTCAGTCAACTCTGCAAGACTTTGTTTCAAAATACAATACATGTATTACTACACTTAGACTGGAGGCACTAATCTGCTTGTGATGGCTTATGTCTAGATGTCCTTCAAAGCCTCGGGGGGACACAGGTGGGACTTTCTTTACAGGCGGCTGGACACTGAGACTGATTGATGGTGCCATGCTAGGATCAGGGACACTAGGACTAAGGGTGTGAGTGCTGCCCAGCCTAAGTAGCCAGGGTAACATACAAGGCACAGGAAGAGCTATGGCTGTCCCCTGCTGCTTTGCTACCTTCCGCCCGCCCTGAACCGTCTCTCCTCTGTGATGCCCCTCTGCCACTCTGCCCTGCCTTGGGGCCTGACTACAGGCTGAAACCTCTACCAACTGCACGCTGAATAAACCTGTCCTCCTTTAACTTTGGGGGCGGGTAGAGAAAAGCTAAGACACTGCTGAGATGGAAACAGCACCTCCTGAAGGATGTGGAGTTAGAAAAACAGCAAATTAGGGTACCACAAACATTAAATGTAACGGACAATGCAGGGAACGTCTCAGAGTGGCCCCTAACAGCTCAGACAGTGGACCTCTGTCGGCTTCCCTGGGGGCAAAGGCTTAGCGTGATGCTAAACAAGACGGCGTCAGGATCCGGGGTGGGTCCAAAGTCACACCCTCGGGGAGGGGAGCAGGCAGGGCTCCAGCCTGCGGAGAAGACTTCCCTCAGGTCCTGCCACCCAGAGCCCCGGAGCTGCTCCGGGGCCTCTCCGGTCTGAGGCACTGCTCTCCGTCAGTTTGGGAGCTGCACCTGGTCCTCAGAGCAAACTTTTCCTTTTCTGTGTGTGTGGTAGTAGCAGTAGTCACATTTAATTTGCAGTGCTTCTAGCCAAGGACCTCTAGCTGCTTAGCTGTTAATGGAATTCTGGAAGAATCCACTTTCTAGCCAGGTGTGATGTTATGTCGCTATAATTCCGCCATTCCTTGGGAGCCTGAGGCAGGACAGCAATTCACATCAACCCAGGCAGGTTAGTGAGAGCCTATCACATAATAAAAATGAGTAAATAGAGATGTATCTCAGTGAAAAGTCATGGAACTTTAAGATACTGGGGTTTTTTTTTTTTGAGATTTTCAAAAAACACTTCGGATTACCCCTGGACTTCCTTTCTCAATTGAGTTCTTTATAGTTAAGAGTTTAAGAAGCACTGATGTGGGAATAAACTAAACTTAGAGGATTTCTCCCTACACAGATGAAAGCTTAAAAAGAAGTACTCAGCTCAGTGGTTCTGTGGCTACGTAACAAATGCAAGGTCACGAGTTTGATCCCTCTCCAGTATCAAAAAAGAAAAAGAAAAAGAAAAACAAGTTCTTAACTTCTCTAAGGTCCACTTTTTACACCTTTAAAATGAAGTAATAGCATTACCCACCCCATAGACCTATTGTCCCAAGAGATAACATGAGAAGAGAAGTCTGAGCTAAAAACGAGGTTCTTTTGTTTTTGGGAACAGGGCCTCACTATGTAATTAAGGCTCATCTTCAATTCACCATGTACCCCAGACTGACCTTAAACTCTGGGCAAACCTCCTGCCTCAGCCACACAAGTGCTAGAATTACAGATGTGTGCCATCATTCTTGGCAAAGTTTTATTAGTCAGGGCAAACAAGGAGTTTGGTTAGCAAGATAAAAAGCAAGCAAGTGCCGGGCGTGGTTGCTCACACCTGTCATCCCAGCACTTGGGAGGCAGAGGCAGGAGGATTGCTGAGTTCGAGGCTTGCCTGGGCCAGCCTGAACTACAAAGCGAGACCCTGTCTCAAAAAAAAAAGCAAGCAGGGAGCCAACTGTTTCCAAAGTTGCCTAAAATTCCCCTTTTGCTTGTACACAGCATTATGCACAGCCAACAAGACGCACTATTCCCAACCCCTTGGATCTGGGCTGCCTCATGACCTGCTTTGACTAACAGATTTTGCAGAGCGATGCTGTGTGACTTTTTTTTTTTTTTTGGAGACAGGGTCTCGCTTTGTAGTTCAGGCTGGCTTTGAGCTCACTATGGAGCCCAGGCAAGCCTCGAACTCAGCAATCCTCCTGCCTCTGCCTCCCGAGTGCTAGGATGACACGCATAAGTCACCACGCCCGGCACTGTGGTATGCGGTGTTGATGGCTGGTGGGCGTGAGTCTCCATGCCCAGTATTGTATGTGGTTACCGGGGGTCGAACTCAGGACCTTGCGCTTGCGAGGCAGGCACCAGAACCACTGAACTAACCCTCTGGCCCTGCTGTGTGACTCTTAAACACACTTCTCACACTCTTGGACCGTGGCCAGGGTTCTGGGAGGGAACTCGGGCCTGAATGCTGGGAGGGGAGGTCAGGACCCTCACAGGTGATCCACTGCTGGTCTCGAGACTCAACGGCTGGACTCAGGCCTTCGGATAACTGTGGCCACAGGAGGTACCTTAGGCCAGGCACTACCAGTGGAAGATCCTCCCTGGCCCAACTATAAGCAAATAAACAGTGGTTGTTTAAAGCCACAAAGTTTAGAGTTGGTAAATTCAATAATACATGTTGACAGGCATGCTTCATATATTAATTATCATAATATTTCCATAATTCCTATTGCATACATTTCTTAAATACACTCTTCAGTCTCAATGTCACAGTCAGTGAACAGATCACAGCCAGATGGGGTTACATGTATATTTTATGGCTACTCGTGTCTGTTAATTCCATATAAACACTGAACTATATCCCAGAAAGAACTCAGGGGATAGGGAGATGAATCAGTCTCCAAAGCCCAAATAACTTCAGTGATACTAACATGAAAGTTTCCTAAAATTATCATAGTTAAACAAAAAAGAGGCAAGTGCAAAGTAGCTAAGTTGAAACTGAAAGTAACTGACCAATAAATGTGCAAATATATATATAAATAAATACACCTATATATAACAAAATTGGAGTCATTCATTTAAAGACTAAATATCAAGGCCCACTTTTTCAGGCTGGAGATTTAATTCAGTGGTTCCGGCGTCTGCCTGGCAAGTGCAAGGTCCAAGTTTGATTCCCTGTAACCATATAACACAATGGCTCGCGCCTGTCATCCCAGCACTCAGGAGGCAGAGGCAGGAGGATTGCTGAGTTCGAGACTTGCCTGGGCTACACAGTGAGCTCAGGGCCAGCCTGGACTACAACAACAACAAAAGCACCTATTTTTTCCTTTAGCAGTTTTGGTTCCTGACATTTTCTTTCATACACTTCAAAGATAATCACACCCTGTTTCAAAGTTTGCCTAATCAACTGTTACTTTAATTTCCTGGATGTTCAGTTATCAATTTTTTTTTTTTTTTTGCTTTTTGAGACAGGGTCTCGCTCTGTAGTTCAGGCTGGCCCTGAGCTCACTGTGGTGCCCAGGCAAGCCGCCACGAACTCAGCAATCCTCCTGTCTCTGCCTCCCGAGTTCTGGGATGACAGGCGTGAGCCACCACGTCCGGCATTCAGTTACCATTATTTTTTAATGATTTAGGAGCTGAATTATCCAGACTGTCACCCAAAAAATATTTGCCAAATTTAGCACTTTTCTTCTTAGCCAGGGTCTCTGCGTCCCCAGACTGGCCTCACACTTCTAGCAGTTCTCTTGCCTCAGCCTCCTGAATGTCAGAATTACAGACTTGAGCAGCACACCCAACCCAAATTTAGCTTTTTAAAATTAAAAGCCTTTAAAAACTAAGTGTAATAACATTTTATATCTCTAGTATCTAGGTGAAAAGCAAGTAATTTTTTAAAAATTGTATCTTATCTCTAGATAGCTAAAATAGCAACTCATGCCTTAGCTATTGCATTTAGTTTCCAGGTGGAACAGAAAAATATCTTCAAGTACCCAAAAGCTTTTAGTGGTTTTAATTTCAACACGATGTTGTTTTGAAAAGTAAAACTCCACAAACAACACACTTGCTGTGAAACAAACAAAAACAGTATCAATTGAAAGCCCAAGGGCTTGAGTTCGATTCCCCATACCGCAAAAAAGGTATCAAACTTCCCAAGAAGCCAGTAGAGAAGGGCGACTGGCAGGAAAGGAAGCAACAAGAAACCAAGCAGATAGACAGTTACCAGGCCACCAAGTCTGCATTCGGCAGAGTGGCCGAGAGAAAAGGGTCATGAGACAGTGGGAAGGCTGAACTGGGAGAAGCGGCACTTGGAGATCGGGATGGCCAGACGAAATACACACAGGCGTATGTACCTTCGTGCCCTGTGTACATCAGAGGTAGAGCTGATCTCCGGGGGTTAGAACACAAGAGGAATCTTTGGGTGCTTTAATTTAACCAAACATATCACGCAGAGGGAGAAAAGGGGAGGCTGGGATATGGATTTCCTTAAGGTGAGAGTGTCTAGCTGGCACCCAGCTGTTTCCCCTCAGGGCAAGACAGGGTACCAGGAACTTAAGCATTAGACAGCCCCAGAGGCACCTACGGCCTTTAAAACCATCGCGCATCACAGTGTCCAGTCAGCTCGCTCTGGAAAACTAGACGAGGTGGGATACTCAGCAAGACACAGAAGGATCTGGAAGCATACTCTGACTCATACTGTAAGCGTGGAAGGCCAAACACCGTCACTAACAACTGTCTGACCACAGCGGCACTATACTGGAGACAGAAGCAGCAGATTAAGCCGTCACACCAAAAGCACAGAATATGTGAGGTGATGAAAAGGGTTATGAGGACGTGGAGGGGTCTGTGTGTGGAGTGTATGTGGCGTCTTATTGGCTGTGGATGCCACAAATGCATGGATCTCACATGCTTCTAGGCAGAGTGAGCAAGATATATTCAACCTGTCAAATCTAGTTGCTGTTTGTATACAATATAAACTAAGAGTAGCTTTTGTACTTTTATGTGACTGAATAAAATATTCTGTAGCATATAGAAATTATATGAAATTCAGCTGTCAGAGTCCATCAATAAAGATTGATATCCAGTGTCACTCATTCTCACTGTGGAACAGGAGGGTTGGGTAGCTGCAGAAGACTTGATGGCCAGCAAAGTTAAATATATTCTCGGTTCCTGTCCTGACCTCTGTTCCAGGCTATAAATTCAGGTGATTTTGTAATGGATCACAACTCCAAACTTGTACGGGCTTGTTAGTTTGGTCCCTGACGTGCCCTGAATTTTGGCCAGCCTCAGAGAAGATACAACCTGAACAGTGGGCAAGTCTAACATGTCCTGTAGATTCTGGGACACCGATCACGGGAACCAGAAGATGCAAAGAACTCGGTGAAGCTGAAGCGGGCTGGTTCCGGAATGACCCTGTGGGCTTGGGGTGACTCAAGGTGTTGTCTTTGAAGGGTGCTCTCTATTTTCTGAGGAGGAGAAAGCAGCTCTTCAAAATGGCTGCCACCTTTAGCACACTCCCCAGGATGCTGGGGCAGAGCAAACTTGTCTCTCCCGTTATTATCCCATTTTACAGAGATTCTTTTCCAGACTCAGAGAAGCGTATTGGCCCAAGGTAAACCGAGCCAAAGGGCTCAAGGAAGGAGAATCAAATCCAGACTCCAGTCTACACCTAGGTTCACAGTCATTAATCCAACCCCAAAAAGCAGGAGACGCAGGGGCTCACTACGAATAAATGAGAGGAAAAGGGACAGGCCACAGGACAGAGGAAGCAAGTTTACTTTAAGGCCATTACACCTATTTTATTCACACAAGTCACTTTCGCAACTTAAATTCCCCCTTCCTCCAACATTCAAAGGAAAATAAGACTATCAGGCTGAACGCTTTCCTGTTGAGAAAAATCAACAAAGGTACCCAACTGCGAGGATAAAAAGATGACACAATTAGCCAAAGTTATAGGCTGACCTCTATGATCAAGTCCCTGATCTACTTGCAATATCTCCCCCCCAAAAAGACTGATGAAGCATTTCCAGGAGCGATGGACTAGAAAGTTGATATGCAATTTGGGGGGGGGGGTCTAATACACAGTTTTTAAACTTAAGAATTTTAAATTCCACTTACAGCTAGGTAAGTACTTGTAAGTAATCCCAGTACTTGGGAGGCTGAGGCAGAAGGATCACCAAGAGTCTGAGCCTAGCCTGGGCCACATAGCGAGTTCAAGACCAACCTGAGGTACACAGCAACACTTTTGTCTCAAAAACTATATTAAAATGAATTAAGATTACAAATGAATAAAAAATATTAAGAAGAGTCTTCCCTACAGAGAGAAACACAGTGCTGGCGCTAAGTTACCCTATCTTCTCCCACCACCCTATTTCCTATTTGGCCAAATGCACCTCTGACCACCCCCTCCCCTTCTCCAAATGCATTATGAGAACCACTCGATACTAATCATTCTGGAAAGCTTGATTTTTTAAACATATGCTTTACAGGGAAAAAATGCATCTCATTAGCACACACATGTTGGCTCACGTATTTACTAATGGCTGTCCAAAACTGACTTATAAATCCTCATTGAGGATAAGCAGCGGGCTCAGAACTTCACACAGGAAAATTCTAGACAGTCTCCAAGCACCTCTGCTGGGCACACCTTACCCAGTGGGTAACTAGCGGGCCAGCAGGTTAAGTTGCTGTAGCAAATGAGGCAATCCAGACTTGAACTTAAGTCTGTTGCAGCTCAGGATCTGTTTTCCCACTGCATTCTGCTGTCCTGTGAAGGCGCAAGCACTTGAGTACATGTGCTGCCAGAGCAAATCGCAAGGCACAAACACGAGCATCTTCTTAGAGTCACTGCTGCCCTGTCAAATTTCTCATTTGCTGAACAGGACCACAGTGGAGCGGATGAGGGGCTGGTATCAAACTCAAGCTTCGGCTTATTCAGTCTACCTGGCTGGAGTCTTAGACATAATTAAAGAGCAGGCGCAAAGCACCCGTCCTCCCCAGCCAGGCGGGCTTGCCCTTCACGTATGTGCCCTGGCAACTGGCAGAAGTCGCTTTGCTGGAGAACAAAAGGGGAGTCGCTGCACTCTGAGATGACAAGAACCGGTCTGAGGATGACTAAGTTCTGAGCGCAAAGATCTACTCTTTAAAACTTTTTCTCTTAGGCATGATTATCCTCACTCACATTTTATTTAATTAAAAGATGAATCTCTATTTTTGACTCCTGGGTTTCTTTTATAAAATAACTATAGATCCTCTTGCCAGAAAAATACACAAACACAGAATCGTGGGATCACAACTATGAAGGCTTGGTTTTAGGAATTCCTTGAAACTCATCCATATAGCTCTGGAGGCCCCCAGAGCCCAGAAAGACGCCGGCTCCAAACACACTCTGTGAAAAGGCCTGTGACACCCTTCCGCAGGTCAGCCCTGCACTCTCTGCACGCTTGCTGTCTCCCGAAGGCAAATACGAAACAAACACACTAAATTCCTTACTAGCCTCTCATATTCTTAAAGAAACCAGGAATCTGGCAACAAGTACATCATTAAGTCTTAGGGTACAGAAGTTAAAAGTCTTGTTAGAGCTTCAACTCCGCTACTTCTATTTCTGTTTCTGTTCATAAAAGACAAAGAAACAGTTTGGCATAGAACTTGAGTCTGTCCTATTTTAATGGTCAAATTACTGTAAGATATTTACCAAAAGCTGTTCGTACTATGCATATGAAAGCACAATAAAATAAATTTCTACATTTTCCACATACCAATCAGTGTTGGTGCAATGGAAGCTAAAATTTTGTGGCTGCAGCTTTTAAAGTTCACAAAAGCTCAAATTAAGTGTTTCCTACCACTGAGTCAAGAACTTTCAAAAATGTTTACTTTCAGATACATCTCAAATGTCTTTCTAGTTTCTCCTGGACTTCTTTCTAGCATTAACAAAATCGACAATTTGTAGCACTACCTACCAAAATTACGAGATGCCAAGTGAATGTGTCAAAGCGGCAAGGACTATATCTATGAATAACTGATAGAATGCCTCCTGGAAATTTGACAGTAACCAGGGAGAGTGATTTTATTATAAAAGCAGTAAATATTATTTTAAATCAATACATACTGGTCCAAAGCCGGCAAAGTGATCATGAGTTTGAGTAACACGTAACTTTGAAAAGAGTATAATTTCATTTCTTGACAATAAACTTTTAAACAAGAAATGCACCCTGGCGAAATACGACTTGGAACAGACAGCCAATGGACACTTTCAATGTGCAGTACGCAGTACTGAGGACTGAAAGCAATTCTTGTCTTCGGGGTCCTTCCTAAAACTGAGGAAGTGAAAAGGTCTGATGGCTGTTACCAGCCTTTAGGCCAATATTCCTGCCGCCAGGGAGGCTTCACTTCTGAGGGGACAGCATGTTTCTACTTGAGTATCTTCGTGCAGGAAAACGTTTGCCTTTGTGCCAAAACTGTGATTCTTGAGCACTAACTCTTGAGAGTCTTGCAATGGCACTGTTGAACTTATTAGCTCTGAATAATATGAGTAAGACCTTACATTTGTCGAATTCTACCTAGAGGTTAAACGGACTTTCTGTAACACATTCGCATCTTCAACTTTTCCTCTTTGAAACAACTGGAGTAAAAGCAAACGGACCTCACTTTAGAAGGCAAAGCAAAGGCCAAAGCATCCCACACAACTTGGTTTTTCCGGACTCTGAAGAGGGAAGGGGCTTGGGCGTCCTAGGCTTTCGCCAGGAGAGGTCCGGGCTCCATCAAACCTGGCTTCAGAGCTCAGCCCGGCGCCGGGCTCGCCGCGCCCGGGCCAGGGCAGGTCCGCGGCCCGCTCTGCCCCTCTCACCCAGCCCGTGCCGTCGCCGAGAAACTTATCCGGGTTGAGTCACAGAGACTGGGGCAGAGACGCCGAAGCAGAGAGCAGGGAGCCGACGTCCTCCGAGCACCGCCACCTCCCCCATGCGCTTGCAACTTCCCCTTAAAATGGGGACGGCCCGAGACGGCTTGTGAAAAGCAGGGCAGAAACACCCCGGCGGCGCCGGGACCGGCTCCGGGCGGCCGGGCCGGCGAGGCCGCCAAGTTTCTCTCGCCCGACCCCGCTCCCGCCGGGCCCGGGAAGGAGGGCGCCGCGACCCGAGCCAGGCCTTCGGGGCCGGCCGCGCCGAGCCCGGCCCGCGGCGCCCGCGGCGGCCCGAGCCCCAGCCCGGCGCGAGCCCCGGCCGAGCGGCTTCCGGAGGTCGCGCGCGGCCCAGGCGGCGGCGCCCGGCGAGCTCACCTGGCGGCTGGCGGCGGCCTCGGGGCGGGGGCCGGGGGCCGGGCCGGGGCCGGGGCCGGGCTGCAGGCCGCCGCCGCCGGCCTCCCCTCAGCGCGGGCCGCGGGACCCCGGCGCGGGGGCGGGAGCGCGGTCCCCCGGGGCGGCGGCGCGGCGGGACTCGGGCGGCGGAGCGGGCGGCCGCGGGCGCCGCCGCCTCCTCCTCCTCCTCGGCTGTTTACCCGGCTGCATTGTGGGAGTTTGACCTCCGCGCCGCCCGCCGCCGGGCCCGCGCCGCCGCCGCCGCCGCCGCGCACGCCATGGGAGCCGTGACTGACGGTGAGCGCGCCGCCGCCCCGGAGCACCCGGCCGCCGCTCTCCCGCGCCCCACGCCCCGCCGCCCCCAGCCTCCGCCGCTGCCCCGCACTCGCGGCCGGCCGGCCGGGCCCTGGGCCCCGGGCTCCGGGCTCCGGGCTCCGGGCTCTGGGCCGCGCGCAGGGCTGGCCGAGGGGGCGCCGGCGGGAGGCGCGGGGCGTCCGGGGGCTGCGGAGTCCCGCACGGGTGGGCGCTGCGCGGTGAGCAGAGCTCGGGTGCAGGCCCGGGAGGGGCCGCCGGGTGGGTTCTCCGCGCGCCGTCCTGGGAGACACCGCCGGCGTCGGCGGGAGCGCGGCCAGTCGGGGGCCGTGGGGGGCGACTCCCCAGCCCGGGGGCCGCCGCTGGGTCGGGGGGGCCGGCGGCGCGCGCGGGGTGAGGGGCCGGGGAGGGGCCGCGGGCGGAGGCCGCGTCGGTGGCCTCAGGGCCGCCTGAGGTGCGGCTGGGTCTGGGAGCCGGGAGGAGGCGGCGGCGGCAGCCTGAGCGGGGGCCGGGGGCCGGGTCTGCCTGCCGGGCGAGCGGAGGCGAAGCCAGCAGGCACCTCCGTGGAGGCCCGCAGAGCCTGTGGCGCCCGCGGAGGCATCGGTCTGTTACGGGGAAGGCGACAGCTAACTAGACGGGGACGGAGACAGGTCCACATCTGTGCGCTGATAGGTAACAGACGAGGGAAGCCATTACAGACCCAGGAGCTGGCGGCAAGTGTGACCGGCCTCACAGCCTCCCCTCTCGATAGACGCGCCCTGAGTTTACTGTTTAAAACCCACAGGCGAGACCTTTCCCCGCTGAGGTTGCAGTGCGTGGGAAAGACACTGAATAGTGTTAAGGGTTGCGGATGTTACTACCGGGAGGCACAAGTTTGGGAAGTGTAAGACGCTGCTCCGTATTTTTGTTTTGCTTTTTTTTGAGACAGGGTCTCGCTTTGTAGTTCAGGCTGGCCCTGAGCTCACTATGGAAGCCAGGCAAGCCTCGAACTCAGCAATCCTCCTGCTTCTGCCTCCCGAGTGCTGGGATGACAGGCGTGAGCCACCACACCTGGCTTGTTTTGCTTTTTGAGACTAGGTCTTGCTGTGTAGCTCAGGCTGGGCTTGAACTCGCTCAGCAGCCCGGGCTGATCTGCCTGCCTCAGCTTCCGGAGTCCTGGGATTATGGGTTGCACCACCACACCCAGCCTAGTTACATTTTTAAAGGTTAAATAGGTGTCAGTGCACAGGAGTTCGTGGCAAGAACCACTGTACAAGGCCCCAAAATATTAGAAGAATTTAATCATTGGTTCGAATTTAGAATATTAGGGAGGAACCACAGATTTTTAGGGTGCTGATATGCTGTGACCAGATTTGTTTCTGTTTTATACTGGAGAGTGGACTGAAGTTCTTGTGCACACTAGGCAAGCACTGCGGCCCAGAGCCCCGCCCAGCCCTAGACCTGTGTTGAAACAGTGTGCTGCTCTGTGGAGACGCACAGGAGGAGGGAAGGTGAGGCACAGCCTTCTCTGCCCGCACTCAGGCGTGTAGTACTTACAGTGTGCTGGGCTGGCCTTGAGCTCACTTTGCAGCCCAGAAAAGCCTCTAACTCAGCAATCCTCCTGCCTCTGCCTCCTGAGTGCTGGGATGACAGGTATGAGCCATGACGCCCAGCACTGTGGTGTGTGGTACTGATGGCTGGTGGGCGTGAGTCACCACGCCCAGCAACGTATGTGGTTACCGGGGATCGAACTCAGGACCTTGTGCTTGCGAGGCAGGCGCCGGAACCACTGAGCTAAATCTCCAGCCCTATTATCCTCATTAACAGACATCGCTTCAACCCAGAGGCGTTGAGTGACCTGTCCAAGTCAGGTAGGGTGTGAGTTAGCCAACTGTCTTCCGGTCTTGCTCTGCATGGTAACGTGCCTGTTGCTGTGCCAACACTGCAGTGATCCTGGTGAGAGGTCGTGGGGCTGCCATGAGGGCTCTCTGACCAGAGCGGATGCAGAGAGCGGTGCGAGGCGGAGAGTCGATGGCCTTGACTGCCTGGCTGTGGCAGAGGGACCCGAGGGGGAGCCCTGCTTCCTGAGAGTCACTGCCTGGCAGAACGGTTTCTTTGCGAGTAGAGAACTCGCTCCAGAAGAGCCATAGATTCTGTCCGGTGGAAGAGCGGGGTGAGGGTGGGTTTGGGTCAACATACTGCAGACCAGGGCCCCCCACGTCCTTGGAAGGCACAGAAGTCCCTGCTCTGTCACTTGCAAGCGTCTCTGACCTTAAACCCCGACTTTATTCTCTGTAGATGGAAATAATGAAACGCACTTCACAGGGGAATTTTAAGGTGAAATGCAGTGGAAGTTGTAAAGAGCTTCATACCGAGCCCCATTCTTGGTAATGTTCAGTGAATGCGGCTGAACACAAGATCCTGCCTCCTGAGTGCCTTCCTCATCTTCAGATCTGCACAGACTGCCTTTCTTGTCTTTCTGCTTTTGGACAAACGTGAGCTGAAACAAGTGGCGTGTGTGGTCAGTCAGCAGACACTCGCTCTCCGAGTGATGTGAGGGCGGCGGGGAGCGCGAGGAGCCGGTGGCTTTCACCCGCTCCCTCCCGGAAGGCCCTCGGGAGCCACTTGCGTCACGGCAGCTTCTGCCCTCACGCTCGGCCTGCGCCCACACAAGCCCTTCACTTACGTCCTTGCCAGGGAACCGGACTGCCCCGAAGGAAGGCAGCCCCTGCGGCACCCCACATGCCCTAGGCCCATCGAAGTGGGGATCCCGTGGCACTCGAGACTTAGCACACAGCCATCAGCAGTGAAGCCCTCCTCTCCTTCCCCGATGGCTCCTCGGCATTTCGGCTAACTGGAAGGCACTGTGCTGCGGTCACTGCTGTGTTAACTGTGTGTGTCAAAGGGTGCTAAAGAGCTCCGCTGTACCCTGGTAGAAATAACTTGTAAAGCACACGGTGGCGTCCAGGGAACATCAGGCAGGTAGGCTGATCCACCAGAGGAACAGACGGGAGAGGTGAGGTGAAGGCTGGGTAGGCTGCACTCTGGAGCAGAGCTGGTCGGTTTTAACAGTAGCTCTTTATTTTTTTAAATTAGAAAACTGTGAGGCTTGGATATAGGCTTGCTAAAATTAGAAATAGTGGGCCGGAGATTTAGCTCAGTGGTTCTGGCGCCTGCCTAGCAAGTGCAAGGTCCCTGGTTCCATCCCTGGTAACCACATACAACAATAGTGGGAGTGGTGACTCACGCCCCCAAGAATCAGTTCCCTATACTACAATGCTGGGTGTGGTGGCTCACGCCTGTCATCCCAGCACTTGGGAGGCTGAGGCAGGAGGATTGCTTCAAGTTTGAGACCAGCATGGGGTACACAGTGAATTCAAGCCCGGCCTAATTATCTGTTTGACCCTGTCTCAAAAATCAGACAGACAGGGCCAGGGATTTAGTTTAGTGGTTTTGGCGTCTGCCTGGAACTGAGTCCAAAGTCATGGGTTACTTGAAAGATATGGTAAAAATACCCTTCATTTTTTTCATTGGTGATTTTTAAATGTCAAAAAGAGTAGCTCAAAACAAAAAGTAACTCAAATCTTACGCTCATTTTCCCCACGTCAGAGGCTCTCTCCCTAACCTCCACTTGTTTGTATATGCATTCATATGCTTGCTGTTTCTCAAATGAGTGAATGGGCTTCGGTTCTCATTTCATATCTACATCTTTTGCTTAGACAATCACTACTGTAGAGATGAAAATGTAACAAGGTAGTTGCCTCCTGGCCGTGGTGACTGATTTGTTGAGACAGAAGGCGGAAGCCACGTGGCCTTGTGCAGGCGGCGCAGACTCACGTTCGTGCAGCGCCCAATAAAGCGCGTGTGGGCGTGTAGGGCGCGGTGCGAGATGCTGAGGAGGAGGCAGGGAAGGCCACGGCATTGCCCCTCCTGTGCCAGCCTTTGGCCCGGCTCATGTGGTCAGGACAGGGTTCCGAGCGTTCTTCAAGAGCTTTTCTGGGGCCGGAGGGTTAGCTCGGTGGTTCCGGCGCCGGCCTCGCAAGCGCAAGGTCCTGAGTTCGATCGCCGGTAACCACATACAATGCTGGGCGTGGAGACTCACGCCCACCAACAATCAATACCGTATACCACAGTGCCGGGTGTGGTGGCTCATGCCTGTCATCCCAGCACTCGGGAGGCAGAGACAGGAGGATTGCTGAGTTCGCGGCAGCTTGCCTGGGCACCATAGTGAGCTCAGGGCCAGCCTGAAGTACAAAG
Source organism: Thryonomys swinderianus (assembly GCA_004025085.1). NCBI lineage: Eukaryota > Metazoa > Chordata > Mammalia > Rodentia > Thryonomyidae > Thryonomys > Thryonomys swinderianus. The sequence continues at coordinate 34,780 of PVIC010014196.1, forward strand.
CGAGACCCTGTCTCAAAAGCAAAAAAAAAAAAAAAGCTTTTCTACTTGGAGTATTCCATCTATAAAGTGCTTAAAAGTATGATGACCACAAAAAGTGTGTTAAACACTTGTAGTTGCCAAACTTGAGAAATCGGTAGTAACATCCCCCTCAGTTGAGGTACCCCCAGTTTCTCTCAGATGTTGTCTACCTGTCACCCAAACACATTTCCATTCCAGAGCCCCAGTCCTCAGTGAGGGGAAGAGGATGGAGTTCGGGGAGCTTGGCTGGAAATGAGATGAGCAAAGAATTACTGAACAGCATTACTCTCACCAGGCTATTTTATTCAGTGCGTGTTACCTCTTATTGTAGTTTTGAAAATTGAAAGGTTCGTAGTAGAAAAAAGCAGTTTATTTTCTGCATTTTAATCTCTTCAGGGACTTGGATTTGTCTCTTCAAATAACACTGTTGGCTAAAACCAAAAAGCATTAATTAGTAATTTTTAAATGTAAAATTAAACCTGGATAAATTTGTTGCTCACATAGTCCTTCAAACCAAGACTGATGACCAAACCCAGTTCCACAAATCTGTATCTGATGTTACCGTGGAATGTGCTTCCGAACGAGCCATCTGCTTTCCCAAGTTCAACTCTGTTGCACCTGTCTCAGAAATACTTCTGCCTCCACATAGGAGCTGTTGTTTAAAAAAATTCTGCTGTTGATTCATCATGGGGGATCCCCAGGAATTATACTTTAAAATTTTGTTTTTAAAAAATGACACATTTGGTTAAAAAGAAAACTAACCCCCTCCAAGACCCACAACTCCTCCAAATCTGTATGATGGCAAATAAAGAAATTACATTTTTCATCTTTTTCTGTTGTCCCTCCCACCTAAACCACTGATGTTACCAGTTTCTTGTGCCTTCTCCCAGGACTGTTCCGAGTGAACTCATCCATGTGCAATGGAGACACACACACACACACACGCAAGCTCAGGCTCCCCCTTCCTGCACACACGAGAGTGCGCTGTCTAGGAGAGCATAACGTCGTCTGTTTCTGTTTTACCTCACAGATCCGAGGAGACTTATTTGCAGCAGTCCGCACCCCCCCACTGATCTCTGGGCTGCACAGTGTTACATTCCATGAACGTTTCATAATTTAACCAGTCTTTTGGTTAGATTTGCAGTCTTTCTACTACAGATACCAGTGCTCCAGACACTTTTTACATGTTTTTGTGTGTGGGTGCATGTTATCGGGGGGTAAGTTCTGAAGATTGGAATCAGGAAGGCAGAAGGCGGTACATTTTATCTAGGCCTGCAAAGGGTATGACAGCCTGCGTCCGTCAGTGTGCAGAAGTGCGGTTTCCATACCTCACCAAGCCTGTGACCGTCAAGCTGATCAGTGCCAGTCGTACAGGCAAAAGGTGGCATTCTATCGTGGTTACCACTGGTCCTTATTGTGATGCAGCGTTATTTTGTCTGGCAAGAAAGCTAACTCAGGTCTGCAGGCAAGTGGATGGTGTACCCACTTGTTATCCATCGCTGTCTGTTCTCCTTTCTCTATTCCTTTTTTGGGTGAAGGTAAGGTGGTCATGTTAAAAGTCCTCACCAGGAGGCCGGAGGGTTAGCTCAGTGGTTCTGGCGCCTGCCTCACAAGCGCAAGGCCCTGAGTTCGATCATACAATGCTGGGCGTAGAGACTCACGCCCACCAGCCATCAATACCACACCCCACAGTGCCAGGCGTGGTGGCTCACGCCTGTCATCCCAGCACTCGGGAGGCAGAGACAGGAGGACTGCTGAGTTCGAAGCTTGCCTGGGCTACACAGTGAGCTCAGAGCCAGCCAGAACTACAAAGCAAGACCCTGTCTCAAAAAAAAAAAAAAAAAAAAAGTCCTCACCAGGACAAAAGAAACGTTTAAAAATGAGTAACGAAACTGTACGTTTGACAAACCCATTCCTTTCTCTCTGAGCTCTCCTTTTTCTAGCCTGCCACTGTATCCCCAGTCTTCTCTCCACCCCTTCCACTAGTGCCCCTCACTGCCCAGGGACATGAGCATTCTTTTTTTTTTTTAGCTTTTTGGAGACAGGGTCTTGCTTTGTAGTTCAGGCTGGCCCTGAGCTCACTATGGTGCCCAGGCAAGCTGCCGCGAACTCAGCAATCCTCCCATCTCTGCCTCCCGAGTGCTGGGAT
>PVIC010014197.1:0-36951 GCA_004025085.1 Thryonomys swinderianus
CCTGGCACTGTGGTATGTGGTATTGATTGCTGGTGGGCGTGAGTCACCACACCCAGATTGTATGTGGTTACTGGGGATCAAACTCAGGACCTTGCACTTGTGAGGCAGGCGCTGGAACCACTGAGTTAAATCTCTGGCCCACCCGATATTGTTGTATATGGTTACCACAGATCCAACTCAAGACCTTGAGCTTGCCAGGCAGGCGCTGGAACCACTGAGCTAAATCTCCAGCCTGAGGATAGGAATTATTGACTTATAATGTACATACTCTTCAATTCAGCCAGTGAACGTATACAGTTCAGTGTTTTCCAATAAATCCACCACTTACTGGGTAGCATAACTTTTACCACTATTTCAGGAATCCCTGTTCCAAAAGAAACACTTTAATCCCTTAAATGTACTCTAAACCCATCCCCATATGTTTTCTGTCTTGCTATGGTTTGAATGCTTGTTCCCTCCAAAATTCATGTAGAATTTGATCACCACTTAGGAAGTGTCGGCAAGTGGGAGCTTTGGGAGGGGACCACAAAGACTCCACCTTGATGGGTGTCACTGATTCCCCCCCAAAGGCAAGTCAACCTCATTTTGTCTCTTTGCATCTTCTGCCAAGTTAGGGACAGCAAGAGGGTTTTTACCAGATGCCAGCACTTTGTATTGCACTTTCCAGCTTCCAGAGCACTAAATCAATGAATTTCCATTCATTATAAATTACTCAGGCTGTGCTGTCCTGTTAGAACAGCACAAAATAAATCAGGGTACGCGTTGATAGATTTGCCTAGTCTGTATCTCTCAGGTAAGTAAAGTCTTACAGCATGTACTCTTTTGTGGTTTCTCCATGTAACACAGTAATTTCAGAGTTCACCTATGTTGTAGCATACGTTGGTACTCCACCCCTTTTTATTACCAGATAACATCCTATTGTGTGGTCATACCACAATTAGTTTATCCATTCGTCAGTGGACAAACATTCAGATTGTTTCTTACATTTTGGCTGTTACAGTTAACAGTGTTATGAACATGTGTGCAGGATTTTGTGGGGCCAAATGTTTTCATTTCTGAATATATATATATTCATATATATATATACATATATATATATAAAACTCATCATTTATGCAAACTTGTTCAAGTGATTAGCAATCCTTATATAATTCATGTTTCTTTGAAGTAGGAAAAATAAAGACATTAAATATGGAATAAAAATCTTGTTTAGACATGCTATCTATTTGAAATAGTTCAAATGGATCCCTTTTGGCTCTCAAATAAGTACATACATTTACAGAGGTGCTATAGGGTAGCTTTTATTTTACCTGGTGGTGTCAAAATATTCTAATGGCTGAGGATATAGTTCAGTGGTACCAGAGCAAAATCATGAGTTTGATCCCTAGTACTCCCCCCCAAAAAATTAAAATTTAAATTTAAAAAGTTCTAATGCAATTTTTAAGTGTCTAAAATATTTCACTGTTTTTCTTTTTTTTTTGAGACACGGTCTCACTGTAGTTCAGCTGGCCCTGAGCTCACTATGTAGCTCAGGTAAACCTCAAACTGAGCAATCCTCCTGCCTCTGCCTCCCAAGTGTTGGGATTAGAGGCATGAGCCACCATACCCAGCACATTTTAGAATTTTTTATGCAAACAATAAACAAACATTTATTTTTAGAGGTACATTTTCTGAAATGATCATTAATGATTTATCATTTTGATTACTAGATATGTTGTCATATTATTTTTACACATCTGTATCATAGGTACTACTGATGAGTTCTTGGGATTTGTCCAAAGTTGAGATGCTGCCTTTGTTCACCCCAGTCCTTGTTCAGATTCTTCTCCTTTGGGGATCTGTCCCAAGACTCCCATGGGTCTGTCACAGGTCACATTCCATGTCCCGACAGAATTCACTCATTGCCAATGCTGGTTTAGCTCTCTGTGCAGATGTAGAAACCGCCAAGTGACTGAGTTGTCCTAGGTTCTGTGACTGGTCCTGTGCCAATAGAAGAAGTGGGCAAATGCCAGATGTTTTGCCTACACAGCCAAATCCTTTTGACATTCCTTTTTCTGAGTTCAAGAAAGCTCCCTTTAACCCATTTGGGAAACTGTATGGCAACTTCTTAGATTACCTACAGAGGCATGCTGAAGGCACTTTGGGTTGCAAGAAATCCCGGACTGAGCCAGCTAGAATGAAGACTGGAGCTTATAGCCTCCAGAAAGTGTTGCAGTAGCATTGCTGGTATATCCTGAAGGCAGCTGAGAAGATTTTCTGGAAGCCTATCTGCTGTGGGTGGACTTCCACGGTATTTGGAAGCTGGCTGTCCCCAGGACCTGGTTTTTCCTCCTCCCTCATCCCTGACTAAGGAAAGAGACACTTCTTCCCTCAGTGGCCGTGCTCTGCTTGGCTAAACCATAACACATCTCAGAAGCCAGGAGAATATTGGAGGTGAAGCAGTCTCATTGTCTCCACACACACATAGTGGGTGGCAGGACAGGGCCTCGAAGTCTGTTTTTGCTCAGGACTGGTCTGCTCTGAGCTCACGTTCCAGAAGGAGCATCTGCCACAGGCACAAAAGTCCTTAATCTATTTTTTAACAGTGGTTCTTTTTACCTCTCCATATATATACACACGGAGAAGGAAGATTAACTCTGTTATGAAGTTCAGGCCACATTTGTGATTCTCTTCGGGACTGTCCTAACAGGTACGTGACCCTGTTCAACCCTGGTAGGATAATCTCACTGGCACCACACTTAATGCTGTTGTTGGTAGAGATTCAGCATCCACTCCTTCACTCTATCCTTCCTTGTTTTGGGCACTAACCTTTGATTCCTCCTTAAAGTTTTCTGTTTCTTAAAAGCGGTGAGCTATAAAATCAGGTCACCCAGCTTTGCTTAGCGTCCTTAAAACTGGGTTGTAAGTGAAGGCCCAGGGCTTTTTTTTTTTTAATCAGCAGGAGATATAAGATATAGTGCACAAACTTTGTAATATTTAATGCAACTGTTTGGCAGGCTTTAAACAACTAGGTGACTCTGGATTTTGTTCCCACTGAATGACATTTCCCAGACGCCACTCAGAGTTGGGGCTGTGAAGGACGAAGCAGTGAAGTAAAGAAAGAAACAATGTAGGCCTGGGGTGTGCAGTTCTTAGCAGTCCTTGTGATGTCGACAGTCCTGGTGTCTTCATTCCACGACAGAAGGATACGCTGAGAAAAGTTCAGTCACTCTCCAAGATGAACCACGTAGTCAGTGCCTCACTGAAAGTGACACCTGTGGGGATGTCCCACATCTCTGTCCTCCCTGACTTCAGGCTCCCGGGGTCCTGCTCAGAGCTGGGTCTATGTTAGTATATCTGACATGGGCAATCTCAAAAAAAAAGTTTTTAAAACATATTTATTGAGTTTACCTGTACATTTTAGGTATATGTTATAATCACATTCATCATTAGGAATTTGTACCTGTACATGATATATCTTGGTTCTTTTTTTTTTCACATTCCCCTGCCTTCCCTTGAACTTCTTCACCTCTCTCTCTCTCTCAACATATATATATCCATATTATATATATATATATCCATATTATATATATATCCATATATATATCCATATATATCCATATATATGGATATATATATATATATGCTTCTGCTTTTTTCTTTTATTTTTTTCTTTCCCTTCTTTCATCCTCCCCCAATTCTCCTTTGAACACTTTCTTCCTATTTCACAATATGTATTATATGTTTTGGTTTTAATTTACACTTGCAATTTCTCATACCAGAGAAACAAGGGACACATGTGTGTTCTATTTATCTCACTTAAGAGTATGGCCTCAAACTGCATATATTTAGCTATAAATGTCTCCAGTTTATCTTTCTTTATGTCTGAGTGGTACTACATTTTATATTTTAAGAAACCCACATGTTTATATAGTCACAAGTTGATGAACAATTGGGTTATTCCCAAGATTTAGTTATTACAAACTGTGCTGCTATAAACATAGATGCACATATATCACTGTGGCATGATGTTTTTAGTACATCCAGAAAAATAACTGGATCAAATGGGACTTCTGATCCTAGATTTTCAAAGAGTCTCCATACTGATATCCACAGTGGTGAACCAGTCTACACTCCCACCAAAAGTGGAGAAACATTTTTTTTTTTTTGAGACAGGGTCTCACCTTGCAGTTCAGGCTGGCCCTGAGCTCACTATGTAGCCCAGGCAAGCCTCGAACTCAGCAATCCTTCTGTCTCTGCCTCCCGAGTGCTGGCATTACAGGCATGAGCCGTCACGCCTCGCACTGTGGTATGTGGTATTGATTGTTGGTGGGTGTGAGTCACCATGCCCAGCATTGTATGTGGTTACTGGGATTGAACTCAGGACCACTGCGCTTGTGAGGCAGGTGCCAGAACCACTGAGCTAAACCTCCGGCCCGAAACATTCCTTTTTCCCCATACAGTCAACATCAATAATATCAAACAGCTTAGAAAGTGGCAAACTGTGGTAACTATTAATCTGCCACTTTTAACCACATAAACTAGACCTGTGGTTGTATATCAAAATGAAAGACCAACCAGAAATGTTTGCAATAAGTATGCTCTTCAGTATAGCAAATTTAATTTCCAGAAAGAAAACTTAGGAGTTGGAGGTGGGGTAGAGAAATAGAAGGGGAGGTAAATGTTAGGAATGGGGCTAGAGGACACAGGAAGATTATTCAACTCTAGAAAAGTGGTGAAAACAGGAGGAAAAGAGAAAAAGAATGAATAGAAACAACAGACAAACAGCAAGAGGAAAACTACAAACTATTTATTCTCCTATAAAGAACAATCAAGCAAAAAAAACCCTCAGAATAGGACAGAAATGGGAACAAAAAAGGAGAGAAATGAAGAAGAAAAAAAGAAGAAGAAGAGGTGGAGGACCACAAAGAAGAAGGAAAAGAAGAAGAGCCAGGTGTGGTGAGTCATGACTGTAATTTCAGCACTTAGGAGGCAGAGGCAGGATTGCTGAGTTTGAGACTTGCCTTGAGGGCTACACAGTGACTTCAGGCCAGCCTGATCTACAAAGTGTGACCTTGTTTAAAAAAAAAAAAGATGAAGAAGAAAAAGAAGAGGGAGGAAGAGGAGAGAAATAAAGTCCAGGGTGCAGATCCAAGTTGATTAATCTCAGCAAGTCAGCAGGATTCCACTGAGATTCAGGCTGTTTTCTAGCTTCAAGGTCAGAGTTGAGCTTTCTGACCTCCTGTGGGTTTGAACTCTGCACAATTCTATTGCAGATTTGAGCCATCCTTCTCCAAAAGTGAGTCCAGCTTTCAGTGGGAGGTTTGATTCCCACTGAAACTCACCCACTGCTGTAGTCCGCTGTGTCTTTATTACAGAGACTCTTTTTCACTCTCCTAGTGTGGGCTTTAGTTTTCAGCAAGACTCAGAGAGGCCCTCTCTCTGCTTCTCCCTGCTGCTCCATCTTTTGGAGCTCATAACAATGGCCTTTCTCGCCCTGGGCATTTCTGCCTTGTGGATCCAGACTTTGCACCATCAGGGGTGGTCTGGAGCAGGGTTGGCCTGAGGCAGCTTGGTACCACAGGGAGGAAGAATGTATTCTGGCTCATAGCCTCAGATGTCTCAGTTCATCATTCCATTGCTTTAGGCTTGTGGCAAAGGAGGAACATAGTGACAGAAGGGCATGGTGGAGGGAAGCTTCTCACTTTATGGCAGTGAGAAGCAGAGGGAGGACATAGCCAGAGAGGTGAAGTGAAAGAAAGGAGCGGGGTGTGAGATGCATCCTTCCAAGGCACTCCTCCAGTGAGCCTTTCCAACAATTGGATGTTACCTCCCAATACCCACCTACCCAGGAACCCATCAGCATTGGATTAATCCACCAATGAGTTGTAATAACTTTATGACCCAGGTGCTGCTCTAGACCCTACATTGGAGCACATTAAGGCTTCCAACCCATGAGTATTGGGGAAGACTTTATAGTTAAGCCACAATAAGATCAAAGAGCAAAGAAACTAACATAACTCTCAATTTCCAGCAGAGCATACAAGTCAGGAAGCAGGAGTCAGGAAAATTAGCTCCTATTAAGTTCTGGTTTCCTTATTACTAAAATGGATTAAATAATACCATATGATCTATAGGATTGATTAGAAATTTTAAGTATGGTGCTAACAGCAGTGTTTACAAATAGCTGTGGTTCAATAAGTAGCAGCCAATATTAATATCAATAAAATCATAATTTACAAGGGAGAACATTTAAAGTGTGTTCCATCTCTATATTTCCTTTTCATGCAACCATTAAAACTTATGTTTGCATTTTCTGTTTATAAAGTTGTTTAACGCACAAGTTAATTTTTATGCTGTATTCATTTTTTAAGTTTCCAAAATGATATATACTGCATGATTTCAATTATCCTTTCGAAACAGTAACATAAACTCAAAAGGAAATATGACAAAAATGTTAATATTGGGTAATGAGATTGTGCATAACTGTTATCCTACTTCTTCCTATTTCTATAACTTCCCAAGAAGCAGAAAACTGAGTCCATAATTATCAGAAATCAAAAATGTAAGTGAAAGAAAACATGTAGGAATCCAGCTTAGTTTTTCTTCCTTGTGGTAGTCTCTGCCACGGCTCTAATTGACAGTAACCTAGGAGCTGGCTTACACCCAGGGCCTAGGCCCTGCACCGACCAGTCCTGCCACAGGGGGTGTTGGGGGGACTACTGGGCATTTCAGCTCTGATTCTAACCAGATACACAATGCTCATTAGTATCTCAAAGGGCTCACTAGTGTTACCTATAGACAGCATAAAGTCGAATGGAGATTAAGCACACCTCCAAAATAAGAGCTGATTGGTGAGTGCTTTATCGATATGCATTATCAAGACCTGGATAAGCAGAAGAGGATTCTTAATTGTTCATCTTGGCAGTGAAAGCTCTTGCTCCCATTTTAACCTGCTTTGTCATTTCTCTCCACTCCTCTCTGCCTCTTTCTAAAAAGCAAAGGACAGCAACAGCCTGAGAGGAAACACAAGAGTAGTCCAGAAAAACTGTGCCCCCCCCCCCAGAGGTGACTGCCCCACAGGGAGCGGGGAGAGGGCGGGCCTGTGTTGCCCACAGCATTTTACTCAGGTAGAGAGCGTTCTTGGTGCCTGGTGACCTCTTACTGTGTGACAGGTCAATTGCAGAGCTGACTCCATCCATTCCTTTTGAGTTCCATGATGTTTTTCTCTCATGAGCACAGCAGCTTTCCAAGGTGTCTTAGTGTGTTTTCCAAGGTGACTTAGTGTGTTTCCTATAACTGAATAGCTCAGGCTAAGTCATTTTTTTAAAAAGTATAAGCATTTATTTACCTCATGGTTCTGGAGGGTGTAAAGTCAAAAAAGCAGGGTGCCTGCCTCTGCCTGGCATTTGGATAGCCTTCCGGTTCCGTGATAGGATTATGAAGGAAACACATGGTAAGGCAGAGGAAGTATGTCAGCTCGTGTCTCTCTCCCTTTCCTTATAAAGCCACTAATGTCATCAGAGGGCCCCACACACTGCATCGAATCCTAATTATTTCTCAGGGCCCTAACCTCCAAATACCGTTACCATCTGAGCTTGGGGATTACGTTTCCAACACAGGAACTTGGAGGGACGTATCGAAAGTTTAACATTAATCTTCTAGCACTTATGAGGCCAGTGAGGTGCCCAGAAAGGACCTCATTCCCAGGGGTTCAGCAGGAGCCCCCAGAATACGTGAGCACTCCAAGCTCTCCACACAGGGCCTGGGAAGGAAAAGGGAAGAGCACACTGCTGCTGAGTGATGGAAGGAAGTCCTGATCCGTAAGTGCCAAATCCCAGTGTTTGCTGAGCTGCTCAGACCTAGAGGAAGTTGACTCTGTGTCAACTCAACAGACAGTGATTGGCAGAGTCTCCGCAATTCTTTCTGATGTTGTACTCTTAAAACTAATTTATACACGAGTAAATCAGGGCATTGTGCCCAGCTGCCGGCTTTGCTGTTTTAGAGTCCATGGTTTTCTGCCAGGGCTGTGGAATAAATGAACACAAGCATATTTACAGACTCCTTCCTCTGTTCCCCCAGGGACCCCTCCATGATCAACACCCACAAAATGCTTCACTTCTGCAACCAGCAGCCCCAGGAAAGGAGTGACGTAGGGTTTTCACAGGATTATTGCACATGGCAGGCGCATGGCGCTTTCTAGGGTTTACAGTGGGCCTAAGGCGTGAAGATCCCTCCTTACCTTCCAACTATGAGCTTTGAAAGTCAACATTGGATTTTCTCTATTTGAAATAAAACGGGAGAAAATGAGATCTCAAAGTCAAAATTCACGGTAAAGAACTGGACAGCCCAAAAGATGTTTCTGGTCCATTGCAGGATAGTGCTTGCCTTGCAGTGACCACAGATGTACATGGTGACGCCTTTCCCTTCTCAGAGTCCTCTATGGACTAGAACCTTTCAAGGGTTCGTGCTGAAGAACAAGGGAGGCCACTCGCCAGCTTGCTGCTGGGCGGCTGATGACGTAGCTTCCTCACCTCTGATTTTTTAAAATAAAATGGAGTATTACTCTGCCATAAAGAGTGGCAAGTTACATTCATTTATGTGCAAATGGATACTCCTTGAGGACACACTAATAAGTGAAATAAATGGATCACAGATATGTAAGTACCGTATCTTTTCTCTGGCATGAGAACGTAGATGTAAATGAGTTCTAGAATGTATGATTGAGTTTGTGAAATAGGAAATGTGGGAATGTGGGAAATAAAATAGGAAATTATAAAATAGGAAAAAGGGAATGTGGTGGGGGAACGTAATGAGGGGAAAGAATGAATATGATTCAGAAAGAAAAAGAAATAGCATGTATAGAAGGGGTGGGGGTTGTGGGTAGGTAGGGATGTGGGTAAAAATGAGAATTAACTTCAGTCATATACTGGTACAAATTCCCCAATGTTGAGTGTGATTGTGAACTGTATATAAAATGTACCAATAAAGAATTCAATTTAAAAAAAAAAAGGAAACGTACCTCACACACACAGACCTTGTCCAGACTGCCATCTGACACATAGTACAAACCCGGTGGTGTGTGTCTAGGCAGCCCTGTGCTCCTGCCCTCCCCGCCATCTCCCGGGGGTGCCAGACTCCTGCCATTTTCTTTTTGGTTTTAGTTTTGAACTCTGGTGCTTTGGATCGTTTGGTTTCGTTTTTTGCTTTTGTGATGTTAAAGAAGAGTAGAATGTGGTTTCAAGAGTCCAGATGACTCCCAACCCCAACAGTTATAATCTGTAAAAAGAATATTACACACACACACCCCGCCGCTAAATGCCAGGCTTGGCGGCTCAAGCCTATCATCCCAGCACTTGGCAAGCAGAGGCAGGAGGATTGCTGAGTTCCAGGCTGGTTTGAACTACATAGAGAGCTCAGGGCCAGCCTGAACTATAAAAGTGAGACCCTGTCGCAAAAAAAGAATATCACTCCTGCCCACATTTCAGGAAGTTTTTTAAACTCGTGTGCTGTTCTTTGGTCGGACCTGTGTTGGTGGCCCTGATTATGTTAAACACTCTGCCTGTCCCATCATGACTGCCATCAGCAAGGGACGGGTGGAGACACACCCAACATTACTTCAAAGAGGCAAGGGTGTGTCTCGGAGGCTAGGACTTCCCGCTCTGGGACCTTGCTTCAGGGCTGCAGGTACTGCTTGGGGTATGTCTACGAGGAACAGAGATGGAGGAGGCTGGGAGACTCTTTTCCAAAGCACAGAGGCCCTCTCCCGGGAGCTCATGAAATTGCATAGCCCATGGGGACAGCAACCCTGTAGCAACCCGTTTCCTCCTCTTCAAAATGTGCAGGTAATTCCAGTTTGCAGTAGCCCTTTGTAGGTCAGACTGACCCAGATCCCAGACTGACACTACCAGGGCAATAACATGGCTTTGTTTTCCTCCTTTTGCCAGCAAATAAGCATTGTAAAGGGACTGACGTCAACAGATCTTTGTCAGCCTAAGTTATTGTGTTACAGGGATGCAAATTTCACTAGCTACAGGTTGAGTCAAAGTTGCCTCTAAGCCCTCCGCCTGGCCTTTAGTTTTGCAACTGTGGATTCATTGTTCTAAACAAAAGAAAACAGAAGTTTAGGAAGAGATACTTGTATAAACTTGTCTTAGGTCATGACCTTTAAAATAAGACTTTCAGTCCACAAACAGCTCAACAGGGGTTGCAGTGAGTGTGGTCTCTTAGAGTGCCTCCCTCAGGGAGGGTTGTTCAACAGAGAGGATGCCTTGTTTGAGGGAATTGGACCCTTTGGGCCATATGAGTAATTTTTTTTTTTTTTTTTAGAAAAACTCCTTGGCATGAAATTGCAAAGCTGTCTCTTTTTTGACACACTTCACAGTGAAAGGAGGCAGCAACTTCAAGGGCAGATGTTTAAGAGGCTCCCAGAAATAGCCAGAGGGCCAGCACAGAGAGAACTCCTTTGGGGACTTCTGGTGAAACCTGCTTCCCTCCCTGCTAAAGTGGAGGCCCTTGGGCACGCACTGGTTTTTGGACCAGGTGCTGCTGGTTATGGGAAACAGGCACCTGTCCCTACTGTGTAGCACCTGGGGCTGTCTGCAGGAGGCCTTACTCTATCAGCCATTCAGATATTATCAGAGAAGGGGATACTGAGAAACTCGGATGGCATCACAGAAATGGCCCCGCGGGGTGTCAGGGGGCAGGCAGCCTGACATCACAAAGCATCACGAAGGCGCAGCGTATCGCTATCCAAATGACCTGGCTTCAAGGACTGCTAGGGCCCTGATTTTTCAGTGGGCAGGAAGATACCAGAGCTGGGGAAGGTCCTGACCCTTAGGAAGAGAGCTGTGATTGGGCGTCCTGTGACTCAGTGGACGGGCAGACACAGTGGTCAGCACCACGGAAAAAGAGAAGGGGTCACCTTGTCTGGCCCTGTGACACCTCATCCCTCAGGTCAAAGTGCTGGTGTGTTTGTTATTGGAAGAACAGGTGCATTTGACAGCAGGAAGAGTCGAGTACGAAAGTCCTTGTAGATTTCAGGCCTCAAGCTTGCGATACTCCTGCCTCAGCCTCTCAAGGGCTGGGATTACAGGCATGTGCCACAATGCCCTATCCTGGAAGGCTGCATCCTATGAGTGCTGTAGAGGTGGACTATGACTCCCTGAGTGGTTTGGTACTAACAGTACAGGAGAATATTTTGGATTTTCGCAGAAGACGTGACCTGGAAAATGACTGCTGCTGGCCATGGTCACACATGCTTGTAAATCAGCGATCTGGGAGGCTGAGGCAGGAAAACTGCAAAATTTAAAGCCTAGGGAGTCTGTCATTTAGCAGGAGTCTATCTCAAAAAAGAAAAAAAAATTTTTAAAAGATGTAGTTCAAAGACCCCAGATCAATCCTCAGTACTGCAAAGGAGGGAAAGGAAGAGGAGGGCAGATAGGAAGAGAGTAAAAGGAAGCGAAGGAAGGGGTGCAGGCACATGACTGGTTCCCCAGTTACAGAGAAAAGCACTGTATTTCCACACAGATTTGGCACATTCTGCCCAGAGCCTATGCAATGCATATTTAGAGGTCTGGAGGCTCGGACAGCACACCTGTGAGGGCCAACTGGTGCAGATGCTTGGAGAGCACAGTTGTGGGGAGGGGTAAGGGGAAGGGCTGGAGGTCCCATCCCTACCTGCCGTCTTTCTCTCCTGCCCACCTCCAAACCTCGGGGGTGGAGGTGGCCAGGAACCCCAGCGCCCCTTCCCTGGGCTGGTGTGTCTGAGCGTCTGTGCTCTTGTGTCTGACCTGCGCTCGTGAGCCTACCGCCCCGTCCACTCTTCCTTGGGATCTTCCCAGTACAGGTAGGAGAGTGAGAAATACCCTGCACCAGCCTCCGAGGAAACTCAGTTCCGGGTGGGACAGCGCCTCAGGCTTCTTCTTCGGCTTCCCCCTCCTTCTTCCCTCCTTCTGCTCAAGAGCAGGCCCTGACAGGCTTTCAGACACACAGCATTCATACAGCAGCTCACATTGTTTAAGAGACCTAGTTGAGAAACGAAGGCTCCTGTGTGTTTGTGTGTGTGTGTTTCTAATGACTTTAGCACGTACTGCTTTTTAAACAGCTGCTGTGCATTTTATACATATGGATGAACTGTATTCCAAAATCGCCTTGCTAAGAACATGCTTTGTAGTTGCTGTCAGAAAAGCAAGTGTCGTCAGGAACTGCTTCGTATCTTGCTGCTGAGCATGTTGTCACGGGGGTGTCTGGCAGTGGACAGACCCTTGCTTTGATAAACCTGGATTCTACGTAGGCACTTGAAAAAAACTGGGAAAGGCAGTGAAAGCCAATCTTTGTGAGGCCCTGGATAGTTTTAAAAAGCTAAATCTGAAGGTCAAACCTCTGTATTCCTGCCAGAGATCCTGCTTTTATCCTATAATTATGCAAAAGTGCTGATTCATTTTCAGTTCCACTTTTAATGTGGAATATTTTGGAACGGTGCATTAAAATTAGTCTCACATCTTTTTCAAACTCTAGCTGACAAGTCGTTTTCGTGGTAGAAGTTGGAGTTACCCAGCCATCACTCTAAAGTGAAACTCAAAGCAAGCTTAGAAAAGTGGTAGTTCTATGGCTCCAGAAGCCTGGTATCCGCGTCCCAAGGAACACTGGGTGAAGTCGCTTGCTCCTTACAGCGCCACCTGCTGCCCCTTCGTGGAATACACTCGTTAACCGGAAGCTTGGTTGAAACAGAGGTCAGAATTAAGTAGAAAGTGAACTGAACTGGAAGAAGGTACTTAAAATTCTGTTCCCTAGGTAAAGAACCCTTTCTGAAAGCCTTGAAGACTTCCATAAGCCCGTTAACACTGGAAGGGGCTCCTTTCTGCCTGGATAGTTGGTCGTGAGAGTGTTTCCTCCCATGAATGAGTTTCTGGAGGATCTTTGACCTGAACGGTAATAATGCTCTGGAGTGGCATGTCACTGCATAGGCGTGAGGCTCCATGAAAAACCTAAATATAAATGGAATATGTTATTTAAAAAAAATGTTGGTGGTGGAACTAGGGATTTGAACCTAGGTATGCTATACCACTGAGCTACATCCCCAACCCTTTTAATTTTTTGAGACAAGAGCCTGTTAAATTGCCACAGGTGGCCTCAAACTTGAGATCCTCCTGTCTCAGTCTCCTGAATAACTGGAATTACAGTTGCAGGCCACTATGCCTGGCTCAAATGGAATCCTTGTCCCTCCCTTTTATCCCTAGCCACGGTTTGCCTGAGCTTGAGTTACACTTGAACAAGTGCTGTGCCCCACAGGTATAAGTCCTTGGAAAACTTTACTTGTTTGATGACAGTTGTCAGTGTGCCCATTGCCACTGAGAGGAAGGATAGTCAGATAGAGCAGTGTGTCTCTGGGAGGGGAAGACAACAGCCTCTCAGCTGGCCCGTCCTTGACGTGAGGCTTTTCTTGGCACTTGGACCCACTTCTCTTGTCCTTCAGAGCATCCTTTCCTGGCCCGTCATGGCACCCATGGAGACACGGACCTGCGAGCTACTTGCCTGGTTTGAGGTTTGACTTCAATACAAGTTGCCAGAATCCAGGAGATCAGGCTTTTTCTTGTTGTTTCTTCACTTGGTGCCCGTGACACACAATACCTGGTAGGCCCCTAAGGGATGGCCTCAAAGAAACAGCCCACTGGCATCAGGGGACAAATCATGACACTGAGAAACAGCACATCTCAGCTTCATCCCAGCCCTGAATAACTGGATCATACTCTTTGAATATGAGCATTTGATCAGCAAATTCCCTCTGGCAGCTTGTATTTGCTGCTATTAAGCATTCTTGGACTCAGGGAACCTGGTACATAAGCTAGGTCCAGCCCACCCCTGAGCACCTTCATTCCTCGGTTGGCACAGCCCTGGGCACTCAGTGTCAGGGAACGATGTCAACAGCGATGTTCTCTTTCCTGCTAAGAGTCCAGCTTCCTACAAAAGTATAATTCACTTACAATGGTAACATCAACACTTGGTATAGCACGAAGTCTGATGACTTTCACACACATCATGACATGATAAAGAAACAATGCACAACAGGGTGAGCCTTCGCCTTTGCCCTGGTCACGTTTTTGCCATAAGAGGTTGTGTTCAAGAAGTGTGACTGTGCTGCAGATGTTCCTGCTCCATGTGTGGAAGTGTTCTGCTCAAACAATGTAACTGTGTGTGCACATGACTCCACACCGAGTGGTGGGTGAGCTCACCCCCTGCTCCTTAGATCTCTGTGTAAGATTTCCCTCGAAATTTGGAGTGCTTAATCGCCTCTGGGCCAGCCGGCTAAGAGAGCTTACCTTTTCTCCACTTCTTCCAGTGAATTTTGGTTCCTCGTGTCCTCAGATGGCGGTCACCGGAACAGAGCTGTGACACTGGGCTGCAGCCTCTCTTTCCCGCAACCGGAGCAGCTGTTACTTCTCAGTTCTCAGACTTGCCTGGGCCCAGGGAGGACACCTTTCTCATGGTCACCGTCCTCCTGAGGACAGAAAGAGCCAGCCCAGGTACCCGACCGGCAGACATGTGTGGCATTCGTGGCCAGAGAGCTTGAACACTTGAAAAAATGTAACAAGACAACACTTGCCGAGTCTGGGCTGGGGAGTGTAATTTCTGCTTGGGGGAGTGTAATTTTAAAAATTTAAAAGAATTTTCAGCCAGAGATTTGGCTCAGTGGTTCCAGCGCCTACCTCACAAGCGTAAGGTCCCTGGTTCAATTCCTGGTAACCACATACGACAATACTGGGCGTGGTAGCTGCGTCCACTGGCAATCAGTACCTCGTACCACAGTGCCGGGCGTGGTGGCTCACGCCTGTCATCCCAGCACTCGGGAGGCAGAGACAGGAGGATTGCTGAGTTCGAGGCTTGCCTGGACTACATAGTGAGCTCAGAGCCAGCCTGAACTACAAAGCGAGACCCTGTCTCAATAAATAAATAAATAAACAAACAAACAAACTAATTAATTAATTTTAATCTTGGCCGCACACCATCCCACTCACAATGATAACAACTGATTGTAAGCCTGGTTTTGAAGAGCAATCTGGGGGCCTCTCTTCTCATGACAAGCACCCACTCCTGTTTGTGTGTGGACCCCATCCTGTGTCTCACGTGGATAAAATATGGTTGTAAAACAGCAAAACGATACATCCAGGGCCAACAGCAGGAGAGGCAAGTTTACTGCAATGGAGCAAGTTGCAACATCTGAAAAAATAAGTCACCTGATAGACCTGCCTTTTTTTGGGGGGGGTATCAGAGATTAAACCCAGAGCTCTTATTCCCAGCTTAAACTGCATTCTTAGCCCTTTTATATTTTTTATTTTGAGTTCCTAAGTGGGACTCAAACTTGGTATCCTTCTGCTTCTGCCTCCCAGAATGCTGGTATTACAGATGGGCTCCCTCTTGCTTGGCTTCTACCTGATTTTGACTGCAAAGAAATATCATGCTGATGGTTCTTAAGAAAGGAATCAAGGAGGCATCATGAAGAAACAAAGCCAGTCATCGTTATCCAGAAGACAGGAAATAGGTCATCATACTGTTGTTCCAATGGCTTTATGTCCTAAAACGACACATTGTGTAATGGAAACATTTTCAGATGTGATGAATTTAAAGAGAAAAAGTAATGATTTCTTCTTCCCTATGATAAAGAAAAAAAAAGAAAGAAAGGAATAGGTCACAGATGTGTAAATATTGTATCTTTTCTCTGGTGTGAGAAAGTAAAGTTATAAATGTGTTCTAGAATGTGTGATCAATTTTGTAAAATAGTAAATATTCAAAGGGAAATGGGGTTTAGCGGTAAATAATGAGGAAAGAAAAAAATTGATGGTAAAATAAAGGCAACAAAACTTGCATATATGGGGTGGAAGGTGGTGGTAGGGTGGGTGGGGGAAGGGAAAAATGAGAATTAAGTTGTGTCATATACTGGCACAAATTCTCACTGTGAAGTGTAATTGTGATGTGTATATATAATGTACCAATTTAAAAAAA
Source organism: Thryonomys swinderianus (assembly GCA_004025085.1). NCBI lineage: Eukaryota > Metazoa > Chordata > Mammalia > Rodentia > Thryonomyidae > Thryonomys > Thryonomys swinderianus. The sequence continues at coordinate 15,982 of PVIC010014197.1, forward strand.
AGAAAGGAAGAAAGGGAGAGAAAGCCACCGAGTGAGTCTGCAGAGGCACGATTTTCACTGGTTGACCCTCAGAGTCCACCAGGGTCTGACAGGCACAGGGCTCCCAAGGGAAGGCCGGGTGCTGCAGCGGAGGACAGGTATTCTTAGAAATGCCTCTTCACAATAAAACCAATTTTTTTTTTTTTTTTTTTTTGGCGACAGGGTCTCGCGTTGTAGTTCAGGCTGGCCCTGAGCTCACTATGGTGCCCAGGCAAGCCTCCGTGAACTCAGCAATCCTCCTGTCTCTGCCTCCCTAGTGCTGGGATGACAGGCGTGAGCCACCACGTCCGGCCCTATGGTATGAGGTGTTGATTGTTGGTGGGCGTGTCTCCACGCCCAGCATTATATGTGGTTACTGGGGATTGAACTCAGGTCCTTGCGCTTGCGAGGCAGGCGCCAGAACCACTGAGGTAATCCTCCGGCCCCATTTCTTTTTCTTTAAAAATTGGTTTTATTGGGCCGGAGGGTTAACTCAGTGGTTCCGGCGCCTGCCTCTCAAGCGCAAGGTCCTGAGTTCGATCCCCGGTAACCACATACAATGCTGGGGATGGAGACTCACGCCCACCAGCAATCAACACCGCATACCACAGTGCCAGGCGTGGTGGCTCACGCCTGTCATCCCAGCACTTGGGAGGCAGAGGCAGGAGGATTGCTGAGTTCGAACTCGCCTGGGCTCCATAGTGAGCTCAGGGCCAGCCTGAACTACAAAGCGAGACCCTGTCTCAAAAAAAAAAAAAAAAGAAATGGCTCTTCTCATTGTGACTCCTCTGGCAGCACTGGATTCACTGGGGCACCAGTGGTTCCACCCCGGTTTCGGGGAGGCCTCTCGGACTCTAGAATGAGCCCAGAGGGGAGCCATCCCATGGTCACAGCTCTGTTTCCCTCGGTCCCATCCTGCACTCCTGATGGAAGTTAATTGCCGTGCCAGTCCATGCCGAATCTTAAGGGCAAAATTCCCATTGTGTTCAGATTCTTAAAACCCAGCTAGGAACAGTTTACTCAAGGCTGATATTTTCAGGAAAGTATGTAACCAAGTAACCAAGTACAAAGTAACTTTTAGAAAAGTGAGAATTTTTTTTTTTTTTTTTTTTACAAAATTCAAAGTAAAACCAGAGTGTAATTTCTCTGTCGGCAATCATGGTTTTCTTGTTTAAGAAAACCACACTTACTCACCATGAGATTAGCAGATCGTCCCTGGGGATACAGGTGGAAAGGTTGCTAGGGCCCTTCTGCACTGAGCTGGGAGAGCGAGGCAGACATGTGGGCCCTATCGTCTTACACCACAGCTTTTTCTGCAGGGTATTAAAGTGCTTTATAAATATTAATTATCTCATTTATCCTCATCACTTTGTAGGTGCCAAAGACATTATAGATGGCCCGTCACCCAATTCACCGGACTAAATATCTCAAACTGCCTTTCCATGTGGTCATTTCCATTGCAAAATGTGCTCCCTTTCCCCATTAGTGGAGAGGCTGTTGACTTTATGAGAGCCAGCCTGAGCTCACTATGGTGCCCAGGTAAGCCGCTGCGAACTCAGCAATCCTCCTGTCTCTGCCTCCCGAGTGCTGGGATTACAGGCGTGAGCCACCACGCCCAGCATTATATGTGGTTACCGGGGATCGAACTCAGGTCCTTGCGCTTGCAAGGCAGGCGCCGGAACCACTGAGCTAACCCTTGGGCCCATGAAGGACTCCGCCCGCTTCGGCCCTTTGTGTCGCCCATTACCAGTCACCTTTGCACCACTAGACATTCCTGGGGCTCCTCACCTCTTTCACTTTCTATGTGTTAATTTACCAAAGTTGGAAAAGGGAGATCCATAAAAACAAGGGTAAACTCCTTAGTTCACGGATGACTGGTGATTGCCGTGAACATTTGGGCCATGTCAGAACTGCGGATGGCCCAAGTGCACAGAATTGTGCATTTTCATGTCACTTAATATATTTCATGTGGGTTAATATCATCCCTTTAATAACATTATATATGTACTATTTTAAATAATATATAAGTATATATGAATAATCACTATTTTTTATGTGTGGGGATCGAAGTAGGGGCCTTGTGTGTCCCAGGCTGGCGTGGTACCACTTGAGCTAAATCCTCAGCCCTTATCATCACTATTTTAAACAGCAGAAGATTATTTCACTGTACGTGTTCCCTAATGAAATAAACCAAACCGAACACTTAGATTGCTTTGACATTTGTGTTCATGAGACCTTTAGCCTCCAGAACAAGCAACCAGCCTGGCCTCTTCCTTCCAGATCCTTTTCACAGACCAATCATTGCCTCAGTTAAGGAATCTCTTAGTGCTTTGCTTTCTTTATGAACACAGTGCTATATCCTTCCACCTGCTTCCTTCATTTAAAAAAAATACATCGCTAGAGCTCTTTGAGAAAATCCTTTGAACGGCTATACATTATGTTATAGTATAAATTATACCCTTCTTTCTGCAACTGTTTTCCTGAAGGCTTTGGGGTCCTGTCTTGGTATTTGCCGCACAAATAAGACTGCACCTAACGCCTGCCTGTCCATCCGTGTGCTGGCAGGTGGGAACTCCAAGTCGAAGGGTGCCATGTGCTGTGGGTGGCTGCGTAGGAGCTCTGCACAGAGGCTTTCCCTCTGATGCGGGGAGCCAGCTGCTTGGCCAGCTCTCATGGACGCTTCAGCTGGGGATGCACCTGCTTGGGCACAGAGATGTGAAGCCGCGAGCGTTCAGAAAAGTAGGACACACTCAAGGTCACACAGCTAAATATTTCAGAGCCTGTGCTAGCCTCTAGTGTTTTGACAGAGCTTTTTACATAACAACAATGCAAGTCTGCGCACCTAGCCTCTTGCTAGGGGTTAGAGAGTTGGTACAAAGAGAAAGTAAAGTTCGCTGTTGGTGAGTATCACACCACCCACACATTTAGCAGCTTGAAACAACAGCTCTTTGTTTGACTCTTGATTCTGGTGGTTAGAACCCCGGAGCAGGCTCTGCTGGGAGGACCTTCTTGCATGAGCTGGGTCCTCTCCTGGGTGTGTGAGCAGCAGGGTGTCTCCCTGTTTCTCTATCTCATCCTGAAGTTCGCCAAAGTGGAAGGCAGCAGGGCTGACATCCTTACACTCACGGCTCAGAGAGGCGTGCACCCCTTCTGACCACATGCTACAGCAGAGGACCAGGCCAGCCAGAGTCACGGGTGACAAGATGGATTGTATCCCTCAATGGGAGGAACTGTGGCGGGCAGAAACAGGAAGAAGCAGAGTGCTGGAATCAAGCTTGCCTTCATATGCCAAGAGTTCCCATGAACGAATTCTTTCCCAAGTTTCTTAGCAGTTGCATTTGTGTGTCACTCTCACGGCTGTGTGGAAAACCATGACCCTACAAGAGTACAAAGGGAGTGATACTCGTATTGAAATCTGAAGTTCTCCTTGGGTACTGGAGGCACACGAAGGGGACTATCTCATTGGGTCAGGCGTCTCTCCATTTTTACAAATGCAGTTTTCAGGTAAAAATTCATCCCAACGGACCGCCTCTTCCCATGATTTTAATACATTATACACAGAGCTGCTGCTGATTTATCCCCTTTTCTCAGTCTGAGAGCACTGGAGCTCTACAGGGTGCTCCTAAGGATTTTGCTTCTCTCTTTTCCCTTAGTATCACTGTACTTTTCCATCTCACACAATGAGCAAGCTAAAAGGAGAACTGTGCAGGTCATGAAAATGAGGGGAAAAAACAAAATATATTAAAAAAGGAAACAGGGCATATGTATTTAGGGGTGGGGGGTTGTAGGGTGTGTAAGGGAATGGGAAAAATGAGAATGAAGTCATATCATGTACTGGTACAAATTTTCAATATTGAGTGTGATCGTGATGCATGTATATAATGTACCAATAAAGAATTCAATTAAAAAAAGAGAATGACGAAAGTAAAGTTGATGAGATCAGCTGCTTTCTAGTATTTCTACTAAGGGCTGTCCTTGGAGATAGGGTGACTGTAGGTGCAGTTAAGGGGTCTCAGGTCACTGATGCTGTGGGCTTGAGACCCACCACATATGGAGCACAGATAGCCCTCAGAGCCTGTGTGTGGCTGAGGACAGAACAATCTTTCTGTCAGGAAACCTTTAGCATCAGGTAAAAATAAATGGATCTTGCAGGTCTGTTGAGGAAAAAAAAGGGAGTGCATGCATGTTAATATTTTTTGTTGTTGTTGTTCTTTCTTGAATCTTCAGCTTAGTGCAGAAAATGACCTTGGGAACATTGTCTATTGCAGGTGGGCATGGAAGGAAAGGAAAGAAAAAGAAAGTAAAACAAAAGAAAGGCAGGAAAAGAAATTGAAGGAGAGGAGAAGTAAAAGGGAAGGGGAGGGGAGGGGAGGGGAGGGAAAGAAAAGGAAAGGAAGGGAAAGGAAGGGAAGGGAAGGTTTTCTCACAGGCCATTTTGTTGCCTGAAAGCACAAGCCTACCTTCCCACTGGCAGGGTATAGGTACTTCTGGAACATTCTTGAAACTGCAGAGTCTTGGAAAGCTGGGGCTGGGTGTTCCAGTACCTTTTAGTGGAAGGCACGAGGTGGCTAAGAATTTTTAGGACCACTGGAACTGGAGTGGAGAGAATTACATGCTTCCACTGAAAGTCTAAGAGGAAACAGGATGTCAGGAAAAATGCAATCCCCATTGTTTACTTGAGTGTGAGGAGAAGCGGGTCAGCAACTTGTTTCCACGGTGACTATCACTGAAATAAGACAAACCGACACTGATGAATTCTACTTCTCAAACTCTTTAAAATTCTCCTCTATTCTGAGTTGTTCTTGATTGTAAACAGGACCAAGTGATCTCTCGCAATAATGAGCTTTTGCCACCCACAAATAAGATTTTTAAAAATAATAACGTTAAAACATCCTGAATTCATGCTCTATCAACTTATGGGTTTAAACGTGTACTTTTACATAAGGGAATTGTGTTATGGATATTCGAAATTTAATCCTAATTCTTAGAGTAATATTTGTTCTTGCTTTAATCTGAACTACAAGATATTTGTTTGGTGCCAGTGACCCTTGAAATCACAGCACAGGAATTTGGCTTATGAATGAGGACATTGAATCTGCCCCGTGGATGGCCTATGCCCACACCAGACTCCAGGTGTTGTTCATTACATAGTGGTGATCATGACAGGCTCAGAGAGCAGGAATCTCACAGCTTTTCCACATCCCTTCAGGAGCAAGGCTGGGATGTCCCACCTGGCAGTGAGTGAGAAACCTGAGCCACCAAGAAAACACTCAGTGGAGTGCTTTCCTGGCTAGCTCATAGAAGGAAGAAAATGCAAAGAATGTTCTACAAATTCCAAATTCCTGCCGGGCTTATTTCTTTATCTTTACGGAGCCAATCTTCCCACGTATTCTTTTAGTTGTTAACTCTCCAGACTCCACAGAACTCCACGTGGCTAGTGTGAGTTCCAGATGCTGATGATGCCAAGACAAAGGACACATTGCTCAACTCCCTAACTATTAATCAGCATCATGGGGATGGAGTTAGATTTACATCCTGCTCCAGGGCTTCCTATGTAGATTTCATTGGCTTGCTCTTCCTCTCTTTCTTTTTCACATCTGGAGATGGACAGCATTATGCCTCTGCACACTGCCATTAGGATTAAATGAGATAATGCGAGCACAGCGGGCAGCTGAGTGGTCCCCGGTGCTCAGCACATGTAGCAGTGGTTATGATTATAGGGATTATGATTACTAAGTCATGGCCTTAACCTTGCTGGAATCCACAATTTAAATCTAATGTTACAGGAAAATTCCCATGGCTAGGACATCTGAAAGTGCTGTCAGTTGTAGTTATCTTCTTAGATACAAGCTAGGATTTAAAATTCAAGTTCAAGTTGCCATCTATTTATATATTTTAAGGTCACATTGCAGAGGTCTGCTCAGATACAAAGAGCTGCACATATTTAATGTTTATATCTTTGTGAGCTTGGGGGTAAGTCCAGACTCATGGACATAATCTAATGCATGAATATATCCATCACCCCTGAATGTTTCCTTCCATCTCCATTTTATATTTATTTTGTTATAAGAAGACAACATAAGGGAATCGCCCATCCCCTGAAAATTTTTCAGTATTTAGTATAATGCTAGGGCCCAGGCACCTAGCAATAGAGTGAATCTTAGGACTATTTCTCCTGAAGAATTGAACATTGTGCCCTGGCCGGGTGCTTCTTCATACTTTTTATTTGTGCTTCTTCATCTGATCAGTATGTATTAATCTCAAATGTTCATAATGAAGTTTTACTTCTGTACTGTGTGCCAGCATCAGCTAAAAGGAAGGGACTGGGAACAAATGACTAGGAGAAATGAGCCTACTCTTCTGTTTTTTCTTTTTAAAGCTGTGGTACTATGCTGCCCAGGTCAATCTTAAACTCCTGGGCTCAAGCAATCTTCTTGCATCAGCTTCCTGAATAATATCTGGGACTACAGGCATGTGTCACATTGCCCCACTCAAAGTTTTTTGGTACTGAGGATTGGATTCACAACCTTGCAAGGCTGGCACTGGAACCACTGAGCTAAATCCCCAGCCCTAGGCCTATTCTTAATGATTAAAAAGAAACATATATTAATAAAAATTTTAAAATAGCAAATATATGTGTGCGTTTGCTGTTTGAGTAATATACAATGCTTAGAGATGCAGGAAATAAGAACTGCATTGAAGACACTGAAGTTTTATTTCTGTGGTCTTTTTGCAGTGTAACCATGATAAAAAACATCAGGTTTATCCAAATTGAGGATACCCCATAAAGTCCTAACTAGCCTTCCTCAAAACTGCTGAGGTCTGCAACCACTGTGGAGATTCTTCAAAAAACTAGGATTAGAGTGCTGGGTGTGGTGGCTCACGCCTGTAATCCCAGCACTCGGGAGGCAGAGACAGGAGGATTGCTGAGTTCGAGGCTTGCCTGGGCTACATAGTGAGCTCAGAGCTAGCCTGAACTACAAAGCAAGACCCTGTCTCAAAACAAAACAAAACAAAAAAAACAACTAGGATTAGAGGTTCCATTTGACCTCTGATCCCATTTGACCTCGAACACAGTGAGGGACAAGAAAGATTTAATGGATAGGAAAGAAAGATTCACCTCAAAAAATTAATTCTTTCAAAGTCATTTAAAATCAAAATTGGAAAAAACAAAACAAAGCAAAAAACCTACTAGCCAGGGGAGTTAGCTTAGTGGTACCTTGCCTGTCTGGCAAGCAAAAGGTCCTGAGTTCAATTCCCCATACTAAATCAAACAAAACAAAACAAAACAAAACAAGAAAACCAACCAAGCGCCTCCTCCAAACAACCTTTTAAAAGAATCATTTTGGCCAAAAAATTCTGAAGTTTATTTCAAGAGATAATATTCAAGAATAAAAAAGTAAATCACCTGGGGAAAAGCCACTGAAATGATAAGAAATACTTCTCCTGGTAGGAAAGAATAGGGAGGGGAGAGTTGGACAAAGACTGTTTTCCTAAAAACCCCAAACTTTTCTTTATTCTATGTCTGTGCTTCTATGTGACATTACAGAGAAAAACTTTAAGCTGTAAAGAAAGCACTCTGTTGTACCGAATTACACAAAATGAATAGGCAGACATATTGGGACAGAGGAGGACCTAGAGTTCTCATGAGAATTAAAGGTAAATATAATATTTTAAAAGAATGGCACTGTTAATGGCCTGCATTGTAAAATGAATTTAGAGCACTACTTCACAACAGAGTTCAAGAATCAGAGAATTAAAATTGAAAAGGAGAATGAAATGGACACTAGAAGCCCCCTTAAGACAAGGGGACAAGGATCAGTGACTACTTTCCTGCTAGGTGAAAGCAAGAAATATATAGCAAAGGTAGAGACATTTTACCTCTAAGAAAGTCATATGTTCATTCACTAGGAAAACCATATGGGAACTTAAACCAGTGACCAAGCAGGATAGTTATATATCACAGTTATGTTAGTATTAACTCATTTTTAAGGATTCCCTACAAATTAGGAATAATAAACATCTTGATAGAAAAATAGGCAAATAAGTGATACATAGAGGAAGAATTAAAACAAAAAGTCAATACATATATGAGTAATTTCCTACCCTCTAATCAAGGAAATGCCTGTTAAAATGACCAGACTCTATAATTAGAGAGGAGTTCCAGGTGATTAAAAACTACAATGAAGGGTCGGAGGGTTAGCTCAGTGGTTCCGGCGCCTGCCTCGCAAGCATAAAAGACCTGAGTTCGATCCCCGGTTACCACATATAATGCTGGGTGTGGTGGCTCACGCCTGTAATCCCAGCACTCGGGAGGCAGAGACGGGAGGATTGCTGAGTTCACAGCGGCTTGCCTGGGCACCGTAGTGAGCTCAGGGCCAGCCTGAACTACAAAGCGAGACCCTGTCTCCAAAAAGCAAAAAAAAAAAAAAAAAAAAAAACTACAATGAAAGTTCGCGATAGTTGGGCTTGGTGGCTCATGCCTGTCATCCCAGCACTCGGGAAGGAGAAGCAGGAGGATTGCTGAGTTTGAGGCTTGCCTGGGCTACATAGTGAGCTCAGGGCCAGCCTGAACTCCAAAGTGAGACCCTGTCTCAAAAAAAGAAAAAAGGTCCTGATGGTTTGAAATCTATTTTCTCTGCAAATAGGATAGCCACTCCTGCTTTTTTGCAGTTTCCTATCACATGGAGAATTGTTTTCCATGCTTTACTTTCAATCTATGGCTTTCTTTCTGAATTAGGTGTGTTTCTTATATGCAGCAAATTGTAGGATCTTGTTTCTTGATCCATTCCATCAATGTGTCTTTTAATGGGCAGATTAAATCCATTGACATTAATGGTTATGACTGATATGGACTGACTTAGAGCTGTCATGTTTTCTTCTTCTTGGCTCTTTTATTCTTTGCTTTTGCCGCTTTGCATTTGCCAGTTTCTTGTTTTACCCAATGGGTTCATTCTGTTGGGTCTCATGGGTTTGTAACTTTCATTGTTTTTTTCCCAAGATACTCTTTAGAATTTTGTGGAATGCAAGTTTTGTATTTATGAAGTTTTTCAGGTGTTCTTTGTCATGGAAGTATCTTATTTCCCTGTCTGTTTTGAAAGATAGTTTTGCAGGTTACATCAATCTAGGTTGGAGGTTGTTTTCCTCCAAGGCTTGAAACACTTTACTCCAGGCTCTTCTTGTGTTGAGTGTTGGGTTGAAAAATCTGCTGTGATCCTGAAGGCCTTCCCTTTGTGTGTGTGTGTGTGTGTTTTCTCTAACTGCTTTCAATATTTCATTCTTTGGTTGAATATTTGGAATCTTGATAATTATATGCCTAGGTATAGATTTTTTTTATATCAAGGCCATTTGGAGTCCTATATGCCTCATTTACCTGTATGTCTATTCCTTTTCCTTTTCCTGTGAAGTTTTCTGCCATTATATCTATGAACAGTATTTTTTAATGTTTTTTGCACCCTTTCCTGTTTCCTCAGTGATGTTAGTCTTATGTTATTCCTCTGATTAAGAGAGAAAGAATGTCACTATATCCTCATACAGGGAACAATCCAAGAGAAAGAAATAGCAATCATAAATATTTACGCACCAAATTATAGTGCACCCAAGTATATAAAACAAATGTTAATGCATATGAAAAGCCAGATAAGCACTACAACAATAGTAGTGGGGATTCCAATAACCCACCATCACAAATGAATCAACTAGGCAAATAAATAAATAAATAAATAAATAAGGAAGTACTTGAGCTAAACCAAACTTTTGAACAAATGGACTCAATAGACTCCTGCAGAGTATTTCACTCCACAAAGTCAGAATACACATTCTTCTCAGTGGCTCATGGATCATTCTCCAAAATAGACCACATGCTTGTTCATGCAACATATTTAAGTAAATGCAAAGGAATTGAAGTTATCCCCTGTATACTATCAGATCATAGTGCCTTGAAATTGGAGCTGAGTAGCAAAAGAAATTCAAAGATCCTCACAAACACATAGAAATTGAATAACACTGCTCAACAACCAATGGATCACAGAAGAAATTAAACAGTTTTTATAATTAAATGAAGATCACAGTACAACATGCAGGAATTTATGGGACACAATAAAAGCAGTTCTATGAGGGAAATTCATAGCAGTGAACGCCTACACCAGGAAAACAGAGCAAGCTCAGATAAACAATCTAATGCTAAACCTCAAGCTACCAGATAAAGAGGAGCAAGACAAACCCAAAGCTTGTACTAGGGAGGAAATTATAAGGATCAGAGCAATGGAGACTAAGAGAATGATGCCAAAAATCAATGAATTGAAAAGCTGGTTCTTTGGAAGAATAAACAAAATTAAGAGATCCTTAGTCAACCTATCAAACAGAGGGAGGAAAGGGTTCAAATCCATTCTATTAGGAATGAAAATGGGGAAATCACCACAGATCCAGTAGAAGTCAAGAGGATAATAAATACCTACTTTGAAAATTTGTACTCCAATAATATGGAAAATGTAGAAGAAATGGATAGATTCCTAGACACATGTGAACTTCCAAAATTAAATGAAGAAGACATAAAAATGTTAAGCACCTGGGTATGGTGACTCACATGCCTGTAATCCCAGCACTTGGGAAGCAGAGGGGGGAGAGTTCAAGGCTATCCTGGGCTACATAGTGAGCTCAGGGACAGCCTGAACTACAAAGCATGACCCTGTCTCAAAAAAAAAAAGTTAAACACCCCAATATCAATCTGTGAAATTGAAAATGTAATAAAAATCCTACTAACAAAGAAAAGCCCTGGTCCTCATGGTTTTACTGCTGATTTCTACAAAACTTTTAAAGAAGAGTTAGTGTTACTACTTCTCAGACTCTTTAATGCAATCAAAAGGGAAGCAGTACTCCCAGATTCAATGCTGGGAACAGCACATTGATTCCAAAAGGGGAGAAAGACCCAACCAAAAAAGAGAACTACAGGACAATCTCCCTATTGAACATTGATGCAAAAATCCTCAATAAGATACTGGCAAGCAGAATACAGAGAATCATCAACAAGTTCATACACCCTGACCAAGTTGGATTCATCCCAGGGATGCAAGGATGGTTCAACATATGTAAATCAATAAACATAATTCACTTTATCAACAGACTCAAGGACAAAAACCATATGGTCATCTCAAGGGATGTAGAAAAAGCTCTTGACAAAATCTGCCACCAATTTATGATCAAAACCCTACAGAATATTAGAATAGATGGACTTTATCTCAAACTAATAAAAGGTATTTATGAGAAACCAAGAGCCAGCATCATTCTAAATGGTCAAAAACTGAAACATTTCACACTAAGATCAGAAACAAGACAAGGATATCCACTCTCACCACTCCCATTCAATATAGTGCTAGAAACATTAACCAGAGCAATTAGACAGGAGAAAGAAATAAAAGGAATAAAGATAGGAAAGGAAAAAAAACTGTCATTATTTGCTGATGACATGATACTTTATATAGATCTTAAAAACTCAACCAAAAGACTGCTAGACTTAATCACCAAATTTAGTAGTATAGATGGATACAAGATCATTGCTAAAAAATCAATAGTCTTTATATACACAAGCTCACTGAGAGAGAAGTTGGGGACTCATCCCCTTACACAATAACATCAAAAAATGAAATATCTATAAATCAACCTAGCGAAGGAAGTGAAAGACCTCTACTCTGAAAACTACAGCACTCTGAAAAAGGAGATTGAAGAGGATGTCAGAAAATGGAAAGACACCCCTTGTTCCTGGGTAGGAAGAACCAATATTATCAAAATGGCTATATTTCCACAACTACTCTATAGATTCAATGCAATACTGATTGAAATCTTAACAGCATATTTCACAGAGCCAGAGAAAATAATCCAAAAATTCATCTGGAATCACAAAAGACCTAGAATAGCAAAAGCAATTCTAGGCAACAGAGACATGGTGGTGGTGGCGGTCAGGGTGGATAATTATAATCCCCAACTTAAAGCTATACTACAAAGCCATGTGTTAAAAACTGCACGGTACTGGCAAAGTAACAGACCCAAGGATCAGTGGAATAGATTAGAAGATCCAGAATCAATTCCAGATACACTAAGCCACTTCATCTTTGGCAAAGGAGCCAAATATCTTCAATGGATGAAAGACAGCCTCTTTATGAAAGGGAGATGGAAAAACTGGGCTTTAACCTGCCAAACACTAAAGCTAGACCTTTTTCACCATGCACTAAACTAAAATCAAAGTGGATTAGAGACCTAAACATTAAAACAGAACTCTAAACTTGCTACAAAACCGGTTAAGTAGAACTCTTGAAGACATTGGTTTAGGGAAAGACTTCATGAACAAATGTCTATAGCACGAGAACTTGCAGAAAGAATCAACAAATAGGGTCTCATCTTATTAAAAAGCTTCTTCACAGCAAAAGAAGCCATCAGTAGAGCTAAAACAGGAGAAAAAAATCTCTACTAGCTGTTTCTCAGATAAAGGGCTACTCTCTAGAATATATAAAGAACTTTAAAAAAAATATCAGCTCCCCAAGACCCAATTAAAAAATGGGTATCTGAAATGAACAAACACTTTTCAGAGGAGGAAGTAAAAGCAGCCAGGAAGCATATGAAGAAATGCTCAACACCACTGGTCATTCCAGTGTTGCAGATGAAAACAACTTTGACATTTCATCTCACTACACAAAGAATGGCTGCTATTCCAAAATCAACCAGCAACAAATGCTGGTGAGACTGTGGGGAGGAAGTAACCACTATTGGTGGGAATGTAGACTTGTGCAACTATTGTGGAGATCAGTGTGGAGGTTCCTCAAAAAACTAGTATTAGAGGTCATGTTTGACCCTGCTATTCTCCTGCTAGGGATATACATGAAAGAATTTAAAAAATTCATATCATAGCAACATGGGGGCACTCATGTTCATAGCAGCTCAATTTGTGATAGCTAAATCTTGGAAACAACCTAAATGCCCACCAACTAGAGACTAGTTAAAGAAGATATGGCTGGGCATGGCTCATGCCTGTAATCCCAGCACTTGGGAGGCAGAGGCAGGAGGATTGCTGAGTTCGAGGCTTGCCTGGACTACATAGTGAGCTCAGAGCCAGCCTGAACTACAAAGCGAGACCCTGCCTCAAAAAGGAAAAAAAAAAAAAAAAAAGAAGATGTGTATGTGTTTTAAATAAAATGAAATATTACATTACCATAAAGCATAAGTTTGAGTCATTTATACTCAAATGGTTGTACCTTGAATACATACTCATAAGTGAAATAGGTCACAGATGTGTAAATACCATATCTTTTCTCTGGTATGAGAATCTGAAGGTGTTCTAAATGAGTTCTAGAATATATAATAGATATTGTGAAATAGAAAATATTCAAAGGGCAAAGGTAGGGATAAGTAAAGAGAGGAAAGAAAAAATGTTATATTAAAAAAGGAAACAAAGCATATGTATATAGGGGTGGGAGGTTGCAGGGTGGGTAGGGGAATGGGAAAAATGAGAATTAAGTCATGTCATCTACTGGTACAAGTTCTTAATGTTGAGTGTGATCATGTTGTGTGTATAAAATGTACCAATAAAGGATTCAAGTTTTAAAAAAGAAGTTGGAGTTTCCTGTGAGAGTCAGAGGCCATATGCAGAAAGCCAGCCGTTCCAGCTGTTCCCCCATGACCGTGTCACAGTGTTTCTGTGCTTTGCCTCTTCTGCAGGGTGGCCGCCATCCTTTAATGGTGAGCAAGTATGACCTCTAGCAGGGGTCAGAGGCTGGTGCCCACGGCATGGTGCAGGACCACAGTGGCTGGGGTTACTACGGGACTAGCATGCCACTAATACAGGTCTCTTCATAGAGCAAGTATCTCTTTAAAGAATAAAACCAAAGTTGAGGTTTTAATCACTTTTGTAGGGTGTCTAAGGGTTTTTTTGTTGTGTGGAATTACCCATCTTCTTTCCCTCTCTGTTTTCTGGGGAGGTAGGGACAAGAGAGTGGTAATTTTGCATCCTTTTGTATCTGTGGATAAGAAATACTCCCTTGCCATGATAAAATTCCTGAAGAATTCTTTTTCCTAAAAAATAAAACCCAGCTTCCGGGGCCGGAGGGTTAGCTCAGTGGTTCCGGCGCCTGCCTTGCAAGCACAAGGTCCTGAGTTCAAGCCCCGGTAACCACATATAATGCTGGGCGTGGAGACACGCCCACCAACAATCAACACCACATACCACAATGCCGGACGTGGTGGCTCATGCCTGTAATCCCAGCACTCGGGAGGCAGAGACAGGAGGATTGCTGAGTTTGCGGCGGCTTGCCTGGGCACCATAGTGAGCTCAGGGCCAGCCTGAACTACAAAGCAAGACCCTGTCTCAAAAAGAAAAAAAAAAAACCCAGCTTCCAAAAAATCTTACACACACAGGAAGTCCCCCCTGAGTGAATGTAAGAGCTGCTATGACAGACAGGGCTGAGTGTTTTGTAGAAGGAAGCCAGCCTGCACTGGCAGTGGTGTGATGCCAGTTCTCACCCCATTCCATGGTCCTCGACGGTGAGTGGCCTCTGCCAGTGGCCCCGGCACAGCAATTCTCCTAAGCAGGATGAAAAGCCCCATTTCTTTACGCATGCCGCAAGTTATCATGAGGTCTGGCTTAGAGAGCTGACTTTGGATAAAACTGTCACTTTGCCCAAAGTCTTTACATGTTTCCTAGCTAAAAGATGAAATTATATGATGCTTTTAAGGACCGATGTGTGTTGGTTTGTATTACAGTGAGACTCTGTATTCAACGCACAGGGGTAAATGGGGTCCGATGAGAGCAGGAGGCAAAAATCACTGCTGGTGCTAATATAACCCCATCCACGCTGAGCAAGTGTTTGCTCAGGCTGTCTCAAATAACACAAAACTTCCAAACGGGAATCTGCAGAGCTAAGGAGCCTGGAAACCCTACCGAACAACCTATGACGGCTGGCATCCTCCCGACCAGGAATCCTCCTGTCTGTGAAAGAAACTTCCAGTGTCTTCCAAATCCTGCCTGGCTGGAGGACTCTGGAGCTGGCTGACTAAAGACACGCTTGTCAGAAACTCCAGCCCGCATAGCTGTTTCGCAACTCAAAGCTGCGTGTGGCTCTGGGGTCGGCTGTCTGTGCTGCTTCCGGAAGTGAACACCTGCATTTCCAGCGTGTGGCATTGGCTCTTGCAGATAACAGGACAGAGTACACACCGCAGGACCTCCCCGATGCCCCGGTGCAGGACAGACATCAAGAGGAGTTGTGGGCAGCCTTGGTCTCGACAGCCCACTTTCCCTTTCCTTCTCATTACCAATTTTCCTCTTGGTTGGTGCCACATGGATATTGGTACAGACATTGCCCCAGCATGGATGTGTGTGTGTGTACTGATAAAACAATAATACACAACGGGGCAGGCTTTGTCCCTGCAGCTCTCCCGCCCCAGGTTTCCGCCTTAAATATTACCCTTTGTGCTGCACCATGCTCCTGCCCGACGTATCAAAATGTTCTGCTCAAACCATGTAAGTTTGTCCAGGTGACCTTGAACTTGTGATTCTCCTCCCTCAGCCCCTGACACAGCTGGGTTTATAGGTAAGCACCAGTATGCCTGACCTGGGTTCTGTCTAACTGGGCCTCCCGATCAAATCTCCCAGCATCCAGAATCACTCTTGATCCATTTTCTCTCTCTTTTTTTGAGACAGGTCTTGCTTTGTAGTTCAGGCTGGCTCTGAGCTCACTATGTAGCCCAGGCAAGCCTCGAACTCAGCAATCCTCCTGTCTCTGCCTCCCGAGTGCTGGGATGACAGGCGTGAGCCACCACGCCCGGCACTGTGGTATGTGGTGTTGATGGCTGGTGGGCTTGAGTCTCCATACCCAGCATTGTATGTGGTTTTCGGGGATCGAACTCAGGACCTTGCACTTGCGAGGCAGGAGCCAGAACCACTGAGCTAACCCTCCGGCCCCATTTTCTCTCTTACAGTCATTCCTTCCTATAGTCCATGCCTGCAGGCCACGAAGGAGGTGATGGAGTCATTCACACTACGATGTGAGTGGTCTGCTGCGGACGGTTTATAGCCACTGGCCCAGGATCTGCCTTGTCGAAGAACAGCTTGCAAATGCAAGTGACCTTTATAGAGAATTACTACTATCTGGACATCTGCAGGTAGGTGGGTGGCTACTTTTTCTGGCCTGACATCCTTTCTACTACATAGTGATTGAATTGGAGCCCTTTGGAGCTGTAGCTTCTGGATTTCTGCTGATGCGTCTCCATCCGATTTTTAAAATGCAAATCCTGCCAAAATAATTTATTGATTTTCCATGTTGCTACATGTGCACGATGACTGTTCTAATACACTTTATTTACTCTACTCACACACATTTTAGAGGGTGTGATAAAAAATAAAATAAACAATATTTCATTTGACCTTAACTTGAAAATATGTTTTTGCTCTCACTCTGACTTGTGTTTTGCATGCCAGCAGTCAGAGTGCATATGCTCATCTCAGGCGAACTCAAGACACTAAATGTTGGAGGAAGACCCAAGGTGCATCCTGCTGCCACTGTGGACTGCGCACGCGCACTGTCTCTGCAGGATCCGGTGGGCTAGAGATCTTTCTGTACAGCAGATACAGCGAGGCTTTCACATTTACTCAGAGTGTCCATCAGGAACCTCACTACTCTGGGAGACTGAGGCGGGAGCACTGCAGGTTCAAGGCCAATCCGGACAGTTTAGTGACTCAGTGAAACTGAGATATAGCTTAGTCAAAGGCCCTAGATTCAATTCTTAGTGTGACAATGTGGTGGCCCACACCTGTAACCCCGGTGACTTCAGAGGCCGAGGGAGAAGGATTGCAAATTCATGGTCAGTCTGGGCAATCGGAGAGACCTGTCCAGACCAGAAAAGAGATGATGCAATTCTGACAGCTCTCTGGAGTCCCCTGCTAAGACTTCAAAGCTCCCTTCACTGTCTACTTTTTACTTTTATGTGTGTGGTACTGGGGAACGAACTCACAACCTTGTGCTTGCAAGGTAGGTTCAAGACCACGGAGCTAAATCCCCAACTACCACTCCTTCATCATGTAGACTGCACAAAAAACAAGGACAGGGTTTTATGGCGGGTGAGACTTTTACTTCCTGAGGAGAGTGAAATCTTTCAGACTTTTAAAAAATAGTGCACTTCTGCAGTTTTACAAATGCTTATGGCCCTTTGAACACAGGGGCAGGGCCCTCAAACGGCTGTGGAAGGGAGCCTTGCTGCAGCCCAAGGCTCCCAGCAAGGCCCGATTGGCCCTTAGCAGGTCACTGAAGGGACCACCTGGATTGAGGGGCGCCGAGGACAAAGCGCAGGGCCACTGAGCTAAATCCCCAAGCCTAAGGACACCCGTGTGAAGGGGCACTGAGGCCTGGAATTTAGTGTCCCTCCTGCTTGGTCCCCTCCCGCATTCTCAGGGAAGCCACCCTTTGTGCTGGCCTGGTTAAAGACCTGGTGGCACAGGGATCTGGCGGGCCTGGCACTCACGCGAGTGGGCCCTGAGGTTTAGGGGGCCTGACTCCACCATCGTCCTTCCTGCTTATCTCCTTCACCATTCCCAGCACAGCCGGGCCCTGGGTGTAGGGAAGAAGACGGATAGGGTTTGAATGAGAAAGAATCCGGTTCACTGAATAAATCACACACCAGCTCCAGCCCAAGAAAGGGGCCTGTTTTCCCTTCTTGCAGGGGAGAAGTTGGAGGTAAAACTAGTCCTTCAGAAATCTCAGTAGTCTTCCTTTTAAGGCATTGTTTTTAATGTAAGATAGCAAAGGAGAATCCAAGAAAAGGACAATGGATGATGTTTATGGCTAGTTGTGGACCCTGGCCGGCTGGACGGGGTCTGGGGGGGGGGGGGCGAAGGCAAAGGTCAGGAAAAGGTTAAAGTGCATAGCCAGGGCCTGCTTCAAAACAAAAACCAACTTTTTTAAAAGGGCTGCGGCCTGGGAATGTAGTTTGGGATGAAGGCCCTGGGTTCATCCACAGTAGTGAATATTTATAGATCTTGTTCACATGATGAAAGTTTGTCCTCCTTCTGAGCTCACTGGGACATCAGCTAACAGTAGTGTCATTGACCAGGAGAGGCTGGGAGTGAAATCTTTCTATGGTGTATTTGTGTGTATACCAGACAGGGACCCAAACAATATGGGGCTGGAAGGCAGAGAAAATGATGTTACAAATTTAAGAGATTGCCCACGTAAAGGTTTGGGTGGAGGCCAGTCTTTCTGACATTTAGAAATCTACACAAGAGCTCACGTGGAGCATTGCAGGGACCCAGCCTGAGCCTCTCAGTCTGCATCCCGAGTGGGCACTGATGATCTTCAGCTTCCGACTCAACAGTTTAGCTCCTTGAGCCTCAGCTTGCTCATAAATTCGCTGCGAAGTCGGTAGTGATTGTAGACCCCTGGGCTCAGCCAGCCTTCTGTAAAGTAGAATTTAGCAAAGAACTTCCTTCCCCCAGAGCCGGGAGCCTGTGAGTTAGACACTACTGCCATCTGGTGGTCGCACCCCAGATACAGCTCCGGAGTTTATTTTTCTTAAAATCTGTCTTCATTGACTTGAGCACAAACCTAGAAGCACCCAGACCTGTGACAGGAGAAAGAGGCGACTGAGAGCCCCGGGGCTGAATGGAAAGTGGCGCTGTTTGCTCCAGACAGCACACTGACGGCTTTGAAATGTTTTTGAATTCCCAGAATGTCAGACCCTCTCAGAACGAAAGAACTCCAACATGTGCCAAAAAGAATTCCTCTCTTGGGAGTCACCAGGTAGGATCTTGTACTCTTTCTCTCTATTTGGACACCAAGTTGTTCTCAATGAATCCACTTAATTGCATTTTACCTGAAGCTCAGATGAGATGCAAACGGGATCCTGTGGCCCACCTGGAACTCCGGCCCTTGCCCTAGACGAGTTCAGAAGGAACCTGGTTTTGAGCCGCGCCAGCTAAGAGGAGGACATTGCTCCTGTGCTGGAAAGCAGGAGTACAGAGCCCAGAAAGAACCCATGGTGACCCAGAGAGGGGTCTGCATCCTGGTGGGGTAACCGGGTGGCCCATGCCCAGCGGTGTGTGTGGAAGATGGGTAGTGGGGGCAGCAGCTCACTCTTCTCTCAATATCGTTCAAAATCAATTTTTAAAATGTCTTAGCTAGGCGTGGTGGTGCACACCTATAATCCCCAGCATTTGGGAGGCTGAGGCAGGAGGATCACTGCAAATTCAAGACTAGCCTGGGCTGCATAGTGAGTTCAGGGCCAGGCTGAACTACAAAGCAAGACCTTTGTAGCGAAGCACTACTGATTGATACTTGGCCTGGGTGGTGGCTCATGTCTGGCCTGTGGGCACGCTCTGGGGGTGCACGGGGGAGCCTCAGTACGGGAGGCCCCTCCACTCCTCTCCTGCACACCGACCTGGATTTAGGGACATGCCTAGGCCTCGAGCTGGACGGTGACTCTCTTGCCTTGACTCTTTCTTCCCGCCCGAAACACTCTTCCCACCCTAAAACTCAGTTCATTTGTGTTTGGCTTTGCCTCCGTGACTTGCCAATTAGGGCTGAGTTCCTAGACACCTGGGGTAAACCTGGCTCTGGCACTTATTTGCTGTGGAACTGCGGGTGGGTCACCTGTCCGCCCTGGGCAGAACCATCCTCGCGTGCAGACACAGCAGCCCGCAGGGACAACAAAACCAGGCGCTCAGCAGCCGGGAGCCCTGTGCTGCTTCCTGTTGTCCGATTGGCACTTCTGGAATGCCCACACCTGCTTGCTAGCTCCCGGCTGAGATGACCGAGCCGAGTGGCTCACAGTGCTCTACAAAGCCCTGCACTCGCCCCACTTCCCGTTTCATGTCTTGGCTTATATGAGGCTGTGGCAGCAGTTTTTAGTGGCACAGAGGGCACCGACCCGGGGAGAGGGCAAGAAAGGAGTCACTGGGTGCAGCAGGGCCCTCCTCTGCAGTTTACAGAGTTCCTTCCTTCAGTGTTCGGAGAGAGACTGAGACATCAACACGGCCGTGTTAGGCGGAAGGAATACGGCAAAGCTGGAGCCATCCGTCCCCAGACGCAGCTGGATAAGAAGAAGGGGCTCAGCATACCCCGAGCCTGCATGGCGGGGGCAGGTTGGGGCCCGGCACAGTCCCCAGGAAGCTGCACCAGTCTTCCTTTCAGGAACCAGAGTGGGGAAAGTTGTCAGAGGAAACTGCCTCCCATTCATCCCGCGCTCCTTTCTTGGTCTTATGCACGAGCGAGCACATGACAGAGAGGAGAGCTAAGCCCGGCTCCGGTTTTCAGGATTTCCAGGAAACAGACGTCTTAATTTTTAGAGCTGCTTCATGAGGCGCTTTACAGCTTCCTTTCCTTAAGAAGCAAGTGCCGTAAATCTACAGACTGCCAGTCTCCAGGCTCTCACGGAAATGGCCCTGCACCCCCGTGACAGTGCTGCTGGAACAAAGCTGGGTCATAAGCGACCCATAAATAACACACACACGGAAATCTCAGCTGTGGGGACTTATGAGGCCAGGGTGGGTTCTTGGGGCCACAGAGCAGATGGAAATGCTGCCCAGGGCTGAGGGCTGGGCAACCTTAGGCTGTCTGGGGTGCTGTGGTGATACTTCACAGAGGCAGAGGAGGCGAGCCAGGGGGTCAACCGCCCCGGTGCCGGTGGCCCATCTCCTTCACGCGTCCTTGGTTCATGTCACCCGCTCCCCAGGCAGCTCCTGCCCAGGGCTGTTCCCATGCCAGGCACACTGCCTTGCTAATCCAGGACACCCCTTCTGCCCAGATCTGGGCAGGTCACTGTGCTTGTTCCTTTGGTGACAGGCCTGGGAGCCTCTGCTGACCTTCCCAGAGGCTGCTGGGGGCATGGCAGGAAGCTGGGACTGGAGGAGATGGTCGGGTTTGGTAAAGCCTGTGTGGGCGCGGGGGTGGGGGTGGGGTGGGGTGGGGTGGGGGAGGG
>PVIC010014198.1:0-36934 GCA_004025085.1 Thryonomys swinderianus
TTTTTTTTTTTTTAATGGTACCCAGGATCAGACTTGGACACTTGTGCTTCCCAGGTAGGTGCGGTACCACTTGAGCTAAATCCCTAGAGGCTGATTTTAGACTTTAAAAAAAATCCAGAGCTAGCTTCAACAGCACACATACTAAAAAAAAAAAAAAAAAAAAAAATCCACAGTGTACTTAAAACAGTACAGCTAAGCAAACACTCATGGATTCATTAATTCTTGGATCAGGGATGTCTAGTTTTGAGCATGTGGCAGTCATTCAAAGCTTTCCATGTCAATAATTAGCTTTTAGGTATTTCTTGAGGCTAAGGGAGAGGCTGATATGTGAGAGTTAACAACATTTTCCCATTCTTTGTGAGTTTAAAGTTCATGGTTTTTAAGTGGTAGCAATAATGATTTTTCATAGGACTGGCCAGTAAGCAGAGTATGACCCATGACCCACTTGAACCATTCTTTTCTTCCTTTGATCTGTGTTTAAAATCCTAATAGAATATCGTTGAAGAAATTGAGATGCAAACCTAACTGCAAAAAGAAAAAGCTTCATATTTAAAGTTGTTTTTATGTTTCTTTATGCCTAGAGCAAACTCTTGCTCATGTAACAATAACCCCTTGAAATACCATTTAGATTGGAAGTGCTGATGCAGCACTAATGATTTTAGAGCAAATATGTTACTCTAATTTTCTCCATCTGCTATGAATAAAAGGACATGAATATCAAGTCTGGAAAAGTTGTAGAGAAAATTGTCTCTTAAAAAAGTCAAAGATACTTTAAGATGTATGCCAGTGTGAAATAAGAATGACTTTTTTGGGTTAAATATCTCAAAAAATGACATTACTGTAGCTTAAGGGAAATACTAAGATTTTTAATGTAGTTTTGCCAAGACTCCAGAAGAGTAAGAATTTTATGGTGTCACATATCAGATGATTTCTATTGAAAGTTTCTCCACATGTTTGTTTGGAGATTGTGACCAAGGTTAAGAGATACCTTTTCCTTGGAGTGTAAGAAGAAGAATAGGGCTGTTAATTTCCTTGTGCGTGCTTTCCTAGCTTCCTGGATAGGAAGCTTTTGTTTCGTCAAATAGCATTGGAAGTACTAGATTTTAAAAAAAGTCTGTGGCTATTCATTTTAACATCTAGAAGAAATGGTAACATATATATTGAATCAATAAGCAAAGTAAAAACAGTATTAATATTAATGGGAAGAAGTAAAAGTCTGTTAAACATGTACCACTATAAAAGGCACCAGGCCCATTTGGTTTTACAGCTAAATTAAATCCTTCAGGACTACAGAGAGAAAATGGCCCTCAATTAATTATGCAAATCTACTGTAACCTTGTATCAAAACCTGACCTAGATAGCTCTAAAAAGAAATTTAATTATCATATTAATATTTGTATATACAAATGTATAATTAAAAACCGATACCCTAGGTCTATTTGCTTATGAAAATACAGCGTAATCTTTGAAATGGTACTTATTTCAAAAGTTGTAAATTTTTCAGAATTAATGTAGGTGTATATATATATATGTCATTAATGACATTAGCAAATTAATCAAAATAACATGATTATGTCAACATACACTGTGTTTCCTTTCTATGGCAACTATAACACATTACTAACCAGGGAGCTATAAAGTAAGAGCCATTTATTCCGAATCAGCTCTGGAATCGAGAAGTCCAAACTGAAATTGCTAGCAAAGCCATTCTCTCTCTCTCTCTCTCTCTCTCTCTCTCTCAAGATTCTGAGGGTTAGTCTTTCCTAAGCTCCTATTTATCAGAGTTGCCTGTGGTCCTTGGCATTTGTTGGCATGCACATACATCATTCCCTCTCTGCCTGCATCATCACATAGCTTCAGCCTATGTGCTACCCAGTCTCTGTTTCCTTATGAGGACAGTGATTGGATTAGGTGGGTTCATTCTAATCTAGTATTTCTCTAGCTGCTGGTCACCGTAACTTAAATAATTAGATCTGAAAAATCTGTATTTCAAAACAAAGTTTTCTGAGATTCCAAGTATCCATAAATTTCAGAGGTACTCTGTCTAATCCAGTGTGCATGGCAACAAACAATTGGATAAAATTCATTATACACTGTAAATAAAACAGGTTTAGAAGAAGTTAAAGGCAATAAGGAATATTTACAAAAACCTGCCATCAACCATTACGTTACGAAGTGAAGCATAAAAACATTCATAACGTTTGAGCTATTCTGGATGCTGTGGCAGAGGAATTGCTTAAGACCAGCAGTTTTTCGACAACTTAGCATGGCCTCAAAAGGAAAATAAACACTGGAAGGTTGCTCAGTATTCCCTGGCTTTATCCTCAGCAAAGCAAATGAAACAAAACACAATTCATATTAAGACAGAAAAGGTATAGAGAGGAGTTTTCTGTTAGCATTATTACTTGACACTTCCCTTTGGATTCTGCCTAATGTAATTAAACAAAAATTAAGGAGTATAAACAATAGCAAAAATTAAACAGTTCTTTCATTTCATATGATATATGAATTATATTCCTAGAAGATATTATAGTGTGACAGACTGTTATTAAGAAGTATCTAAGCTGTAGGGCCAGTAAGGTAAAAGTATAAAAACCAAGCTTTTCATTATACTTTCAATATCATTTATATACAACAAATTCACCTATGTATATTAAAAAGTTTAAATCTCTTAGTAATAAGTTTAACATGAAAAGTGATAGGCTATTATAGAAAAAATTTTATCAAGAGAGAAAGCATTATATGTTCAAATAGGGAATTGTTATAGCCTGTATTTCCTAATGTTATAGAATTTTCTCCTTTCTAAAGTAATATATATGATGACACAATTCATTTTAATTCTGACAAGATTTTATTTTTTCTCTTTCAGCTAGACATTAGAACTTAATATACCGTTACTGTAATTAAAATGGTTGGCCCTTGATCATGGGGTTAAAAGGAGAGTCAGAAATAGATCCAAACATATAACAATGAGATAAATATTTAGTAAACATATCCTTTCAATTATATGGGCGATGAGGAAATGTGTACTTATATAATAAATAATGTTGAGAAAATTGGATTTTCATCAGTAAGTTGTAAATAGTAGATATCCATTTCTTTCATTAAAAAAAATCAAACAAGTTGAAAATATGAGCATTTAATAGTAAGCAATACTATAAGTACTGGAAAAATAGAACTTTTATACACTAGGAGTTAAAAAGTTCTATATAATAACTGAGAGAAATGACCAAATATATTGTTATAATGCACAATTTCACTACATCACGGAAATCTACATTAAATAATAAATTACTTTTTCACTCAAATAGATTTGGCATTTTTAAAAGTATTGATAATGTCTGTATCTTGTAATGATGTAGGAAAATGGAAAATGTCTCATACTGATAAATCTGGAAGTATATTAATCGTAAAATTAATGTTACTTTTTAAAACTTCATTTCTATTTTTGGAAACAATGTATCATGAAAATTTATACTTAAAAACTTGGCTGTATAGTGAAAATAAAGTAAATTAAGACAAAAAACATTAGCTAAAAAGGTTATTTATGATTTAGGAGTGTTAATGAACATATTATATAATATTTTTTTTAAAATACAATGAATTATCTATTTGTGACACTCAGCACATCTATGACTCTAGTGTAATGGGTGTATCATCATTTGACTAATTGGGACAATTTTAGCGTGAAATAATAAAAAAATTACTATGTAGTATTACCTGTGTGTGCATTCTTGTATGAAACTTGAGAAAAATGTGGGTAAATAAGTAAACAATTTTTTATCACTTCTCAGCCTTTTGGCTAAGATCAAGTGTAATAAGTACACAATTTTTAACTTTTTTTTCTTTTTTTGTTGTTATAGGTAAAATAAGATTTGAAATAGAATTAGTATATACGTGTGTGTGTGTGTGTGTGTGTGACATAAACATGTGGATTTTTGTTTGTTTTGTGGGGTTTAAAAAATTTTAGAGCAGTATTTTTCTTAAATCCTCATGGTGTTGTATTTCAGAGTAATGTTCATAGAGAAATGGGCTGAAATTCAGAATACTTTGTGAATTACTATTCAAAAAGTATCAGAGTGATAATTCACATAGGAAAACATATAAAACATCAATAAAAATTTTCAGGTTCATTAGTTATCAAAGCAATCATAATTAGAATAGTAATTTACTTAGATTGTCAAGGGTCCAAAAATTTGATACTTCTCAGTACTATAAAGAGGGAAGGGAAATCTGCATATATTTCACAATAAACTTTCAAGAGGGCACTTTGGCAATATTAATTGAAAAGTTCTAGAAATATTCCTATCTTGCACCTAGACATGCTACTCCTCAGAAGTCAGGCCGTGGAAGGAATTACAAAGATGTACCTGTGTATATCCAAGCTTTGTTTATAGTAGCAACAAAGCTATAGATTTCGACACTTGAAAATTTGAATAAGTAAAGCCACTTGTAAATTTATTATATTTTAAATATGCTATGTAGATACACAACATTTTGAAGTTATAATGAAAATTTATATGTAATTTAGATTGAATTTATGGCATAGGAAGATATCTATGTAACAGCTGATGACTATATTAAGTAATTTCATTTGTTATGCACTATGATAAAATTTTATGTTTATGCCTTAAAATGAATGAAAGTACACATAGCAGACTGTTAATGTAGTTTTCCCTGGGTGATTTGGTAATACATTATCTTGTATACTTTTAAAAATGTACCTAATGAACAATAAAAAAGTGCACTGAATCTTTAAAATCACCATAATTTTTTAAAAAGCCACAAAGGCCAAATTGGAAATGTTTTAACAATCAAGGGTCTGATGAATAATAAAGCAATGTTTTTAAAAATCCCAACTCGATAGAGAAGGTGCAGCTGGTAGCTATTAATAATCTCCTAGCACGATTTGTTAGTTCATAATTTAAGCCTCCCAAGGCCTGCTGGAAAGTTTGCTTTGAGTCTATGTTACCTAAATATCTGACCTTTTGGAATTAGGTCTCTTGCCATAGGTAGTTTAACAAAGGATTCTTCACTAACATGTTTACTTTGTCCCATTTGTTTGAAGACGGGGTGTGCGGTTTTTCTCCAGAGAGTAAATTACTTCGCGTGCCTGGCTCCAGGGCCCTTATCTCAGAAGCAGCACACCTCTGTGATGCAAGGCAAATGTCACGACTGAAGGCGAGGGACAGAGGCCCGATTCATATTCCTAAATGCCTCTTTTATCTTCTAGAAGCCAAACCTGCGTTCTTTTGAGTGGGGTAGAATGTCAGTACAAATGCTGTCCGTGCTGACCCCGGTGAGGGGCTGCGGGAGCATGCTGCACTTCTTTATTTAGAGTTTGTGCTGAGAATGAACAGCAAGCAGTATTTGAAAGGTCATCCCATTTCAAGAGGCAGATGGATAGGAAAACAGACTGGCTTTTACAAATAACTTAATTGAATTCTCCTTGCCATTTCTGCAGGCCATTCAGGATATTTTTTAAAGCATTGATCCATAATTATCTTTCCGAGTGGTTAGTATTGTTAGACAGATATGTGATTTTTCATGTATATAAGGGAGCAATACAGCATCCATTTCACCTGCTTGATTTTCTTTTCCTTTCCTGTACAAACAAATGCACATTATAAGAGACAAATTATTGCTTTAAGGGAAAGAAACAAAAAGAATTTCTTCAGGTTTCTGACTGCCTGAAGTCCTTTCTTAGGCATGATTGTGGTTATAAAGGTCACCTTCTTTGCTTTCGTACAAGCGAGTTACAGTCCGCGTTTCTGCAGCGCGTCTGTTTGTAGTTCCTTGGGCGTAAGAACAAAGGAGACAGGGGGGTCACAAGTCATGAAACACAATTTGTCATATTCATAGGATGTAAAATAATGACGAAGACTTAAGAATTGTAGGCATTGTATTTTTGGTTTCTTTTCCTGTTTTGTTTTGTTTTCCAAAGTCTTTGTAATCTGTGCTACTCTGATTAAAGTTGCCTGGTAAATTTCAGGATTCTCAATTAAATTTCAGTTTCAGAGAAAACAATTACTATACTTTTAGTAGTACAGTACTCCGGGTAATATTTTAGAGAGTTGCCTCAGAATAGAGCATCCTATTTAAAGGCAGTTGTGCAATAAAATTCATATAGGAAATAGAAGACACGGACACACTGTTTAATAGATACAGTGATTACAAATCAGCACTTACTCGGGTCCAAAGAAGGAATTTCTAGCATGCCCAGAGCGCCCTGAAAATCTCCCTGATCTCAGCTGACTCTGACCATCTCGGAGGGAGTCACTGTGCTGTCCTCTGGAATCTGAAATCATCTTTTCTCTTCATTTCTTGATACTATTATTGTCAGCATAAGCACTACAAATTTGGTGTATTTTTAATTTTATGTAAATAACATCACACTGCATGCCGCATAATTCATTGTAATTTGGTGTCAAACACTAGTGATGTTCTTCCACCAAATTATGAAATGGATAACCTTGTTAAGCACAGATGTGCTTGAGTTTTCCGTATAGGAAAGATGGAAGGGTAATCATCTAAAAGAAATATCCTTGATGAGTTTATTCAGGTAATGGTGCCATAAATATTTGGATTTTGAATAGTCCTCCACTCAAAATATTTGCTCTCCCAAGGCTCATTGATTTTGCAGAACTTGGGGCCGATCCAGTGATATTCTCTCCAGGTTTCTGTGGCATTGATATCAGTGGAGTAAATCACATCTCCAGCCTAAGGTCATAATGTTCAGCGGTAAATGGATAAAGAGCCTTTTGATTTATTATTCATGTAGATAACAACGCTCAGAATGACTAAGGCACATTCCCTTTTATGTCATAAATTTTATCTGGTGACATTTAAAAAATGTCTTCCAGATCCTAGCCCTCTGATCCATGGACTTTCTTTTCTTCTGTTAATGGCACCATATTTTGCTCTCATCTCTCCTTTACCTCCTGAATGCTGAGGATGGCACATTTTCCAAGTTGCTTTAAAGGGCCGCCATTGTAAAAGAAAAGATAATAATTTAAAGCTAGATTTCTGAATGTTCTAGGAAATAGGTAATTTTGCATGGCAAGTATTGAACATAGGCATGATTTATTATTCATTGAACTGTGGTGAATATTCATGGTTGGCATATTAAATAAGATATTTTGTTTATCCTAAAGAAGTGTAGGAAGTTGTGTCTCTAATTTCATTTTACTGAAATTAACATTTCAAGGAACAGGGAACTTTCTGTTTAGGTAGAACTTAAAAATGATCTGGTTTCATTGGCTAAATAATGTTTATAAAACATTCAGTGTTTTATAAACCTGGACTGACGTATTTTTTTCTGACGGCATATTTATTTAAAGATAAGTGTCCTTCTTTCCCTTGCCTCCCTTCTTCCTGCCCCTTCTTCATGGCTGCAGACCCTTCGCTCTAAGGCAAGGCGGATGTGAGAGAGTGAGTCTGAGTGGCGAGTGGGGTGGGCCGTGTGTGACTTTCTGCCACAACTTCATCTGGACTCCTGGAGGACAGGACAGGACCCTGGGTTTTCCTGAGCACAGCTGGAAGCCATTCACGTGGAGCTGAGTAGCCTGGGGTGCACCAGCACTGTTGGAAGCACTTGAAAATACTACCTCATTTAATTCTCAGAACTGCCCCCTAAGGAGTGCGGTTATTACCCCGCTACATAGATGAAGAGAGCGAGGAACAAGGTAGACAGGGGAGCGGCTCGTGACCACGCAGCTTGTGGGGGCGGAGCTCGGGCCGCGTGGCGTTCGGGACTTCTCAGGAATTACAGCTGATGTCTCCGGAGCAGCCAGGGAAGTGGCTGTGTTGTCCGTCCCTGCCAGTGCAGGAAATGAGGCATAGAGCAGTGCGTGAGGTTTCGCTAAGGTGCGAAGCCAGCATCGGAACCTTCTCACCTTGACTTACAAGTCCGTGCTCTGAGCCCTTCCCGTGAAGTGAGAACTCTTGCATATTGCTAGGAATTACGAGTGTTTTCTGTCATGTGTGGTTTGCATCTAAACCAGATTAACTAATAGTGCCGTGGGTGTGAATGTTTTCTGCGGAACCAAAATGTCGCTCTACCCCAGGTTCGCTCCCTGAGACCATCAGCTAGCTTGGCGCCCTAGGGCTCTTTACTGGTGTCCTTAGGCTTTTTTTTTAATTTTTATTTTTATTGGTACATTTTATTGGTACATTATACATACACATCACAATTACACTCCACATTGAGCATTTGTACCAGTATATAACACAACTTAATTCTCATTTCCCCAACCACCCACCCTACCTCCCCCCGCCCGTCTATACGTACGAATTTTACATTTATTTTCTGCTCCTTCTCCAGTTCTATTGCTTAATTTCCTCAGTATTATTTGCAGTTCTACTATTTAATGTCACCAAGGAATTGCACTTTTTCCACAAAGAACTAATGGCTCTCAGTCAGTCTGTGTTCTGACTTAACCCTGCCGGGCAGGAAGAGTCTTGGTCCAGGGTGATGACCGCAGTGGTGGGAAGGGCCCATTCCGCGCAGACTCGACTCGTAGACCACGGTCTGGTGTTCAGTGCTGGCCCCGTGGAACGGCTGCATCTCCAGAGAGTTACGTGTAGTCCTAGACCAGTGGGAAGCCGAGGGTGTAAGATCTAGGGCGCAAGGACGCACAGTTTATGCCTCCCCTTAAATCATACTGTGCTTTGTCCCTTTGTCTGTCTTGTGGAAACATGCAGGACAGTGTCCGATTTAATATGCCTTTGTCAGTTCCTTCTTAACATTTACCCATCACGTTAGCCTGTTGAGTTAAATCTTGTGTAAACAGTTTACCCTGCTTTATAGAGACCAGTGAGTAGGAAAATATCTACTTAGTTACGTCAGAACTTACGGAAATCTTACTCCTTGCTACTCTCCAATCCCTGTAGAAAGAAATAGTTGAAACTTACCTTTTACTCTTTCTCCAAGAAAAATGACTGCTACACAAAATTAAAATACATAGTCATAGTTCTTCCTGTTACAGAACAAAAATTCTTATAGTTTGGAATGTATGTCCTCTTTACCTCCAGTTACAGTTTAGCAGGATCAGCACCTTAGCACGAAAAGATCGGAGGCGCCTGAAGTGGAGCTGACGAGAGTGCTCTGGAACAGTCATTGCTCTGGAGTCACTGTCACTGAAATGTGGTTTTTGGAATTATTCTGCTCTAGATTTCCGTAGAAAATTCTCCTAATGATGTGTTAGTGGAATTGAACAGATTTTTAAAAATTTAATTTAATTTATTGGTACGTTATATATACATATCACAATTACACTCCACATCAAGAATTCATACTAATATATGAAATAACTTAATTCTCATTTTTCACTTTCCCCTACCCCCAGCTTGTATATACACCAGCTTTGTTTCCTTTTTACCATCAATTTTTTTCTATCCCCTCATTATTTACCACTAAGCCCCATTTCCCTTTGAATATTTAGTATTTCACAATATTGATGATGCATTCTCGAACACATTTACAACTTCAGTTTCTCACACCAGAGAAAAGATACAATATTTACAATCTGTGACCTATTTATTTCACTTTTTCTTTTTCTTTTTTTTTTTTAGACAGGGTCTCGCTTTGTAGTTCAGGCTGGCCCTCAGCTCACTATGTAGCCCAGGCAAGCCTCAAACTCAGCAATCCTCCTGTTTCTGCCTCCCGAGTGCTGGGATGACAGGCGTGAGCCACCACGCCTGGCACTGTGGTGTGTGGTATTGTTGGCTGGTGGGTGTGAGTCTCCACACCCAGTATTGTATGTGGTTGCCGGGATTGAACTCAGGACCTTGCACTTGTGAGGCAGGTGCCGGAACCACTGAGCTAAATCTCCGGCCCCTATTTCACTTGTGAGTATCTCCTTATGGTACATCCATTTGAGTGTAAATGACTCCACCTCACCATTCTTGATGAGATGAACAGTTTTAACTGGGAGTCCATTGGTCCTACGGCTGAAAGGAGGGACTGTCTGTAACCCTGTGGTTATTCTCTTCGCCATGATGCAGAAGGGAATGGACACTGTTCAGAACAGTGGGACAGGTCTGATATGTTGTAAATACTTTTTTGAGGCATCAGTATTGATGAAGACTTTTTCTTTCCTGAATCATGGCAGAAAATGTAAATAATGGTTGGCTAAAGAGAGAATCATGTAGCAAGATTTAATAGCTTCTATAATAAATTAGCATAATTTTGTAGTTCAAAATAACAGGTTTATTTATTATGTTGTCATCCTGGAGGTCAGAAGTCTGAAATGGAGTATCACTGAGCTAAATAAAAGGTTTAGCTCTTGAGGTGATTCCTTTCTTGAGTCTGCAAAGAATCTGTTTCTTAGCCTCTCCACTCCTAGAAAGTTGTTGCATTTCTTTCTGTGTGGCCCCCTTCAAAGCCAGCTTACATCTCCAGAGGCAGTGGTGGCCAGTGAAGCCTCTTCCGTGCTGTGTCACCCCTGACTCTTCTACTTGGTCTTTGATATTGTGTTCACCTTATTACAAGGTCACATGATTACTAACCTTAATTCCACTTGCCACCTTAATTCTACTTTGCTGTTACCCAACACATCCACAGATTTTAGGGATTAGAACATAGACATCTTTAGAAAACTATTATCTGCCTACTAGGTAAGGATGCAGTATTTTGAAGTTATCTCCATAGCAATGCTGAAAGTGAAGAGGGCCTGGAGATTACTGTTTTTCCTAATAAGATTGATTGCGCATAGCTTTAGGCCCTGGAGCTGCAAGATTCTATGCCCATCCAAGGAGCCCCAGGAAACCCTACATTGGGCTCTACACTCTGCAGACCAACTTTTCATCCAGCTGTGGGGATTCAGGTAACACAAAGAAGACAATTGTCATCTCCTTTTTGGTAAAGGCCACGTCTTCCACGATACATCAAACATTTTAAAGATCATGAGGAGCAAAGGAAAGGAAACGTGTCCCAGAGACCCAGAGTAAAAGTAAATTCCCACGGTTTGCCACAGAAACACAAAAGGATTTTTGGAAGTTTGGCATCCTCAGTAACATTAAGACACAAAAGGAGAAATGAGAGATTTAATTTAGGATATAAAAAGTAGGATTGCTTATTTTGAAAGGGAGACATATTAGAACATCATGGTAGAAAACCAGAATTTCACAGCAGAATTAAAATTTTGTTAGAAACAGACAAGAAATCACCATTTAAAATAATGTTTGATGGCACGTGCCAGTCATCCCAGCATTTGGCTGAAGCCAGAGGATTATGAAGGGAAGCTTGGCCTTGACTATGTAGTGAGAACATATTGAAAAAAATACTGATGGAGATGGGAAAGCTGACAAATTCAATAAAAACAAAAAAAATTATAATAAAAATTCAAATAGTGAAATGGAAACTATTAAATGGATAGAACATATAAATCATGGACTTAAACATCTAAAAACAACCTAGGAATTACAATTGTTCTTGATATGGTAAACAACTGAAATAAAAGAGTAATTAAAGATTAATTAAAAGTTCTTAAACACAAAAAAGAAAAATTAAAAAGGCTTTCTATACTGTAGGGAACATTAATGAAAATAGTTCCATACCATTGCAATTTAGCTGTGTGTGTGTGTGCGCGCGTGCACGCGCGCATGTGTGGGAGTCACTGGGGATTAAACCCAGATCCTGCACACTGAGCTACACCTATAGCCCTTTTTAAATTATTTTTTGAGACAGAGTCTGTCTTATTTAACTTTTCTCATTGCTGAGACAGAATATCCGACATCCAAAGTGAAAAGGAGAGATTTGCTTCGGCTCACAGGCCACAGTCAGCTGACTCGAAGGCAGAGTAGCGAGGCACAGGGGCAGTTCCGGCAGGGCAGGGCGAGCAGAAGGCAGCATGGCAGCTGCGCAGAAGCAGCGGTGAGGGGCAGCAGCACCAGCCTCCTTTCTGCCCCTCTGTATTCCATCTGTTGACCGGTCCACATGTAGGCCCAGGCGCCCTCACTCCCAGTACACCCTTCACTGTAGCGACCCAGCGTCACACACCCTCCATGCAGCCACCACCGGAGATCCCAGCCAGGACCACCCGCGGCTTCTGGGAGACATCTATACACAAGCCCCAGCAAGGTCTCTCTCAGTCACTAAGATGCCCGGGCTGGGTTTGACATCTGATCAATGGCCTCAGGTATGCACTCCTGCACAATTACAAGAGATAAGTCCTTCACAAACACAAGCGAAGAAAATAGTTTACAAAGGAGCAACAATCAGGCATCTTTATTTTTCAAGCAGCCTCACTATATGTTACAAAATGTTGCTTATAAAATCTACACTATTTGCTTGGAGCACTTTTGCAGAGTGCTCTTGAGAAATGTAAATTTGGTCAAGTTGTCTTTCATTAGTGAGGGTAACAGGAACAGATCCCTAAATATGTAAAAGGAAACATAATGTATCTAGTGAAATAGGTGAAGATTTTGCCCAGGTTCTTAAGGTGAGATGCCAGTTGTATTAGGGTTCTCTAGAGAAATGGAGTCAACACAAAATATCTGTGTAATTTAATTATACAAAGGCATTTATTATACAGGCTTACAGGATCATAGACAGAAAAACTCAAGATGGCTGTTTGCATGCTACAGGGCTACCGGATCCAGAAGCGGTTTAGGCCTGGAGGCTAACTGTACACTCATGGGGTGAGTGCTGAAGGCTGCAGAGGCAAAGGAACCGGAGACCGGTGGCCACAGACAGTGGCAAAGACTGGAGTTCTCAATAAAGCACACCCTTCCTTCTTCCCCATTTATTATACCCGGCCTACAAGCCTGTGGATTGATGCTCCGTCCAGAACTTCACTAAAATGCTAGTTGGTTCTTGGTCCAGTCAAGCTGACTATTAATGATCCCACAAGGGTCTAGAAACATTAACCCTGCCTAGACACTTAGTGGAAGCTCATATTGTCTGGTCTGCCCCAGACTGCCTGAGTCAAAGCTGGGAACAGGGTGCAGCAGTCTATTGAATTCTTACGCACATTAACATAGAGGAAGTGTTTGTTCAGGTAACTGAGAAATTGATGTAAAGAATTTTTAGTATCAGAGAAGTAAATGGTTCTAAGAGATGGACTGTTAATAATGGTACAAAGAAATATATGGGGAGATTGAGAAAGTGTGACTTTTCTTACAATAGTAAATATAATCGTATGACTTTAAAAGGAAAATACATAATATAAAGTCACGATTTATTCTGAAATATTTAATAATTTTACATTTAATAATGTGATAAAAAACCCAAGATCTTATTTACACAGCCTAGAAAGCGATCTATAAGAAATTCAATTTTTCCAGGGATGAAATCAGAGATTGTAAGTTTTAAAATGTATTTTATTCAGTCAAAAATAGTAATATTTTTTCTGGTATATCAGATACCACTATTAAAAATAAAAGCTGGATGTATGACTTTCAAATCAGTAGACGGAGAAAAGAATGTGCATTCTGGTCTCGATTGGTAAATATATGAAGCAAAGAAAAAACAGCGAAGCATGAGCTACATAAAGCACAAAGTAAAATTGCAGAGGTCCAGGCAAACATATCATTTATGCCAATACAAATAAATAGTGTAAACTCCCTTTCCATAAGAAAAAGCAGAGAATTTGGCCAAGTAGTCCATCAAAATATTGGTATTCACAAAGCATGAATTACGTTTGTAAGAACCACAGTTTTAGAATTAGCATGCTTTGATTATTTCCTACTACTGCTACATTTTGTTTGAATGACCTTGAGAAATGTGTCTGAGCTATCTGGGTTTGAATTTCCTTGTGTTTAAAATGGGATGGCATATTCTCTTTGTACCTTAACAGGAAGAAAAGGACCAGTCTGAGTGTGAGAGTGTATTGTGAGGCAGAATCTCATTTTCAAGATATTTTAAAAACTAGTCCATTTTAATAGCGACTCTGACTTAAAATGTAAAAATCATCATAGTTTACTGAGATGACATATGCCCAAAACAAAGTGACTTATTAAGTTTAATGAAGAAAAAATGGATAAGAATTATGAGGCAAAACCAAAATAAAACAAGAAGTAATCTTGACAGCCTTTAAATGAAATAAAATCAAAGCCATGAAAATACGGAAGGTGATCCTGAAATTTATATTTTCTGTAAAGCCCATTTCCAATGAAAGTGGTGCTATTCTGAATTTTTATTTACATGGTAATAGCTTAAAAATACATGAGACAGAGGCTGTTATAAATATAAGAAAAATTGATAAAGTAGAATTGTTAGGTTTTAATATATTTTTATTGCTCTTTCATGGGTCAAATAAACAAAGAATACATAGAGTATTTTAATAATCTAATAAAGCTGACTTAATATATTTATTGAGTTTTATTCCCTTGAAATAAGCAATACCTTTTCTTTTTAAGAAGACATGAACATTTAGAAAAAAATGATCATGTACTATACCTTAAGGAAACCATATTAAATATGAAACATAAATTATTAACAGGCTACATTCTCTGACTACAGTGAAATAAAATTAGAAATGAAATACAAACGTTTACATGCAAAATAAAATTTTAAATGACTACTTCTTTGCTTATTACTTCAATTCAGTTGATGAAACAAAAGATCTAATACTACCAAGTGTTCGTGATGTTGGGGAGCAGTGGGGATTCTGCCCCCAGAGCGAACAGGTAAAGTCCCTGTGGGATATGGTGAGGCATCATATAAAGAATGAAAGGATACCTGGGTCTCTCCCGGCTCAAATGATGCCCAAGGAGATATGCACAACATACTCAACACAGATTTTGTCCTAATTAAAAAGCATAAGTCCTTACCAATGATTAAAGAACAAATATTAAATATTCATGTAGGACGCGATTTTTTTTTTTTTGAGGCAGCATCTTGCTTTGTAGTTCAGGCTGGCCCTGAGCTCACTATACTGTAGCCCAGGAAAGCCTGGACTGCACAGAAATCCTCCTGCCTCTGCCTCCAGAGTGCTGGGATTACAGGTGGGAGCTGCCATGCCCGGCATTATGGTATGCGGTACGGGGTTCAAACTCGGGACCTTGTGCTTGCAAGGCAGACGCCAGAACCACTGAGCTATATCCCTGGCCCACAATGTGATTTTCGATAAGCAAAAGAGAAGGAATGAAAACAACATCTAACGATGATAAGTCTCAAAAATATTATGATGAATAAAAATGTTTGAAAATAAATTGCTTAAGGATAGGGAAGTAGATGGGGAGGGAAAGAAGATTAAAGGATCAAGATGTGTTATTGACATATACTCCCTAAGATGAATGTAAACTGCAAATGTGTACTAATATAATGAAATTTTCAAAAGTTAGGGCATGCCAGCTGGGTGTGGTGGCTCACGCCTATAATCCTAGCACTTGGGAGGCAGAGGCAGGAGGATTGCTGAGTTCGAGGCTTGCCTGGACTACATAATGAGCTCTGGGCCAGCCTGAACTACAGTGAGACCCTGTCTCAAAAAGGAAAAAAAAAAAAAAGTTAGGGCATGCCAAAAATATTTTCAGCTTGTTGGCAAATGGTAAATACACTGGTATTACTACTTAGACCTAAAGGTTTTTAATTCTTCTGTGTTAAAATTATGCATGGGTACAACTTCTCTAAAGGAAAAAAAAAAGACTCCTGTATTTTTTGATTGAGTAGTTAATTTCTACAAATTTTCCCTAAGGAAAGAGATGCAGAAAGAATTAATTATATTAATTATGTATCACAGAATGTATATATTGTTAAATGCTCTGAATAGTCTATAGTAAAAAGACACTTGTTAAGTACATTGTGGCATATAGGTAGCACAAGAAAGTCTCTTTAAAATTATGTCTAGTGGGGCCGGAGGGTTAGCTCAGTGGTTCCGGCGCCTGCCTCGCAAGCGCAAGGACCTGAGTTCAATCCCTGGGAACCACATACAGTGCGTGAATCTCCACGCCCACCAGCAATCAATTCCACATACCACAGTGTCGGGCATGGTGCTCACACCTGTCATCCCAGCACTCGGGAGGCAGAGACAAGAGGATTGCTGAGTTCGTGGCAGCTTGCCTGGGCACCATAGTGAGCTCAGGGCCAGTCTGAACAGACCCTGTCTCAAAAAGCAAAAAAAAAAAAAAAAAAAAAAAAAAAAAAAAAAAAAAAAAAAAAAAAAAAAAAATTATGTCTAGTGACAAGTGCAATTTTCAATGAGGAGGATTCAAAATTACATGGTTGTGTGAGCTAAATTTGATTTGAAAATCAACAGTTAAAAAGGAAAGGGTATGTACAAGGCTGAGAAATATCAAAACATTACCGATGTTTATGTCTAAGTTAGAATAACGTGATTTTTTTTTTTTTTCAGTACCAGAGATTGAACTCGGCCCTTGTGCTTCCAAGGTAAGGCACGGTACCATGTGAGCTAAATTCCCAGCTCTAAGCACGTGATTTTTTTAAAAGTGCCTTGCTTTATTTCCATTTGGGTGCAGTGAGAAGGTGCTACATACATGATGATAATAAACAGCTTTACGGGCCTCCCTAAAATAAGTAGGATTTCATGAAGATTTAAGTTGGTTTCACCAAATGGTGGATTTTTAGCCATTGGCTTTTGTCTGTATTGCCAGCTTCTGCCAGGTTTCTCTGCCGAGGCGTGTGAGGAGGACGCAGAAATAAATTAAGTCCCACGGGAATTGTTACAATTAAGTAGGCTGCTAAATGAAAAGAGCCTGGCGCAAGTAAGCGCCTCGTTCTTTTCACTGTTCCGATCTGTGCTACAGAGGAGTGCGCCGCGGATCAGTTTTATTTCAGGACCCAAACCAGACTTCCCTGGCACTCACAGAACAGAACCCTGAACGTGGAAACAGATGACACTTGCTCTATCGCTGACACACCTGAGCCGGGGAGAAGGACACACGCGTGCGGGCACACTCACAGCGCCCAATGGTGAATCTTATTCTTAGAAAGGGCACGTCTGTTCCTGCTGCAGATGGCTGTCACACACAGGCCGGAGCCATTCTGGGAACAGAAGTAGGGAAACCTGGAAGTGGAAAATCGTTGTGTGTGAAAAGTATTGTATTTTACAGTAGAGGATTTGAAATTCAGTTATCTATTCATCTTTTCCTTCTTACTCTTGGAAAATGACTTTATACATGCAGTGTGTGGCAGGGAAGTCAGGAAAAGGGCTGTGGTATTGTTAACGCCTGGATTTTGATGGCATTTCAGAGAATTCCTTACCCCCAAATTATATCGGCACGTAGCCAGTTAAGTTGCAGAGTGCCTCCGTGGTATTGTTGCTTTCAATTGAATGATGATATGTGATGTAATATATCTTATAAAGCTGCAGTAAATGCTTCTCTCCTGTCATTCAATTGCCCAAAATATTGACATCTGTGGTAACATGCAATCACTAGATGAAAACAGAATTGTGTTTCAAAAAAGAAGATTTAGAAACTGATTCCATATGCCTAAAATATACATTAACGGCTTTTAGGAAAGGTGTGCTTGAAGAGAAATATGGTGGGTTTGCATCTGATTTAGGCTTTCTTTAAATAAACCACACAAAGCAAGCTAAAAAACAAATTGCAAAACTAATGGAGTTTCATCTCTTTTCATTGTAGTAGTGAGTTCTTGTGGGAAACGTTTCATGTAATTTCTCACAGTGTGAGGTTATAGAGGATAATTTTCTGGGCATGGTCACGATCAAAATGTATTTGCTCTCCAGATTTTGTCTAGAAGAGATTGTAGATTTGCTTATCCTACCTAACAGGTTCATAATGAAAGGTTTTGGTTGTGTTACATGCTGGGAAGCTGTGTTTTGGTTACAGTCTCCATATAACATATAGGTATTTTTGGCTATATTGAGTCCTTTCTTTCCGCTGTTACTAGACTGTGAGCTCCGTGGTGTAAAGGATTACCTGTAACTCATTCCTCTTTGTGCATCAGTCTACAGAGACATACTTGACACAAAAGAAAGGAAGAACAAACTAGTAGCTATCCCATTTATCTGTGCATGTATCCATCAATCCCTCTGTCTACACTTGCATCTGTCTATCTATAGGTCTGTCTACTGACCTCTCCTCATTACTGATTTCTTAGTATATTCTCAGATGTGTTAACCTTTGTTTCCTTGCTTTGAGAAGTTCTACACTACGATGAGCTGCCAAATAAAAGTGTTAAAAATACATTTGAGATGAGGTTTTAATCTAGTATTTAAAGAGATTGATAAAGCTAAGAAAGCACACTATACAACTTCGGCAATACAGATACATAAAAAAGCCATTTGGAAACATATCAGCTACCTATAAAAGAAAATAATACTGCGTGCAATTCTTCTCACTCTTCCTCCATATCTGCTACTCACTTTTCCTTTTCAACATTGAATTTGTGACAGTTTGGAAGCCAGTTTTCTCTTCTAATGTGATCTTTAAAGAATGATATAATTCAGGGCAGCCTCTTTACATTGTTGATCAGCACTGAGGGCTGCAGACAGGCAATATATTTGTTTTGAAGATAAAATCAATTAATAAAAAGTTGAAAGAGAACCAGGCTCATCCTTGAACAATTGTACACATGTCCTCTTTCCTAGTTCTGAAAAGGAACACTACTTAATCTTTACTTTAGACTTCTTTCTGAGGATTCAGTTTCCTGTGGGTTCATTTTATTCAAATGTATAGAAGCTAAAAATTAAAGAAAGTTCATTCCAAACTATATGCATTTGAAAGCTAATATAATTATTAAGTACTGTTGGGTCTTGGTGAACTCTTGATGAACTAACATCAGATTGTAATAGAGGCAGAAGTGCTGTATTATACAATAGTGTAGATTACTGTTTAGTTATAAGGTGCAAACTACGGGTAATCACCTGTGAGGAAATCATCTGCGGTTATGTCAGAACTGGTGAGTTAGATCGTCGGAAACTTTGCTTCTCTCCCAATCTTGTTGGAAAACTATTTCCCTACTCCACTGATGTTCCCAGTTTTTAGTTAGAGAAAGACGGAAGAATTAGAGATTCCTTTCTTTCTTTTGTGGACCTCTTTTGTTCTCAACAGCATGAATAACCATCACTCAGGTATCCAAGATCATGATGAGGAGACTCCTGCAGTAGGGATCAGTGCTCATTGAGGCCAGGCCCTTGAAGGAGTTGTTCTCTGTCTGTTTCCCAGCTTCTTTAAGGTAAGAGTAGGCCTCCTCTTTTGTGTGCTCCTGTGGTGATGTATTGCCTCGCCACAGACCCAAGCAACAGGATCAATCAACCATAAACTGTACCCTCCAAAACTATGATCCGAGATAAATATTTCCTCCTTCTAATTTATTTATCTCAGGTGTTTTGTCCCAGTGATGAAAAACTGACTAACATAAAGAGGAACGTGAGTAATTCTTTTGATAATTACTATATGTCACTTAGCTTTACTGATTTGTAGTGAGTAGTGGGAGAAGTAGGACCATTTGTAAAGTCTGCATCATGGAGGCAGTAATAACAGAGTGATTTAAGCCTTTTAGTTTTCAGAGACATTGATTTTAGAAAATTAAAGATTTTTGCTGAAACTGTAATGAAGTGATCTCTGTCTTCCCATCTTTTAATGAACAACTAAAACTATGTAAATGTATAACACAACTACTTTTAGTGTTATCTAACAGGCACTGAAGGGCTTTGATTTTTAAGACAAGGTTGACTCCTACAGTAAGACTGGCACTCACAGTGCTTGTCTGGTTGGAGTCTGATGCAGTAGACCTGAGGATAAGTGTGTGGAGCCAAGTGTTGTGTGCGGATATCACAATGAGCTGAGGACAGAGAATCTGTGGTTTGAGATGACTGAAACGGCATTTGCTGAGCAGATACTGAAGAATTGAAAGATACAGGAGGAAAGAACACAGAGGCAGGCATGCAGATTTCTCTGCAGATGATCATGTGAAGGCTTGACCGGGCCCGTGCAGGGTGACACTGTATGAAGTCTGGCACAGAGCGATCCTTGTTGACCAAGAGCCACGCAAGGGGGGTGGGAGGCACGTGAAGTGTTAAGACATGTTATATACATGCACCTACCCGAGATGATTGGAAACACCATTCACATGTACTAAGAAAAAATTAAAAATGAAGATAGGAGCAATCTTAAAAAAAAAATTAAACGAAGATACACAGTTGCCCAGAGATGAGGAATGTTGTTTCTAAACCTCGCCCGGGAGGAGAGATTTCCCTGAGCACCGAGGCATTCAAGTGAGGCTCTAGGAAGTGCAGCCCGGGGAGGGAGATTCGTACCTAGCACAAGGCCGTGTTCTCGCACGGACAGCAGACCTGGAACCGCTGCCCTGTAAGGAAGACAGTAGAAGGCCAACTCCCTAACGGTACCGCACAGCATCCACCATACAGTAAAAAGTTAGTACTTGTATGATGAAGCGGCCACATCAACCAGAAAAAAGACAATATTAAACAGACCTTGAAGTACCCTAAACACTAGAAGTAGACGTTGAAGATTTTAGAACAGATAAAAGTATTCAGGGACTTGATATAAAATGGGTGATAGTATATGTATGAAGAGATGCATAACCTCAGAGAAACTATAAAAAAGTAAACTATTAAAAATGAGCGAGCACATGCATATATATGAATGAGTAATTAAGGTATAATTAAAATGAATAAATAATTACATATGAATGATTCATTTCCATTGTGAAAAATTCACTTACTGGCTGAGGCAAAGTCTGGAGAATATCCAGCAGAAACTCCATCTTCTCCGCCCACGCCCAGTAAGTGCTGCTCCTGTGCAGGCCTCGGCCTCACCTTCCCCACAGGGCTGGGCCCTGAGCACTGCACGACCGGCGCAGGAGGAGGGGCCCGAAGAGAGTCTTGCCTGCCCGCGGGGCAGCGTGGGCCCTGACCTCCCACGGACCGGCGCGTGGGCGGAGCCCCAGAGACGCGCACGCTGAGGACATGGGGCGGCAGTGCTGGGACTTAGGCGGAGGCCTTCGGTGTGCAACTGCCCTGTGTGCCACACGGAAAATACACCCACCGGAAGAGGAAGGAGTGGCCTGTGGCCTACAGCCCGGTGGGAGGTGGAGCCAGCGCACCGGAGACCCGCCCTCGTGGAGAGGCCAAGCCTGCAGGCGCGCACCGCGGTCCACGCAGGCGCTGTAGCCAGAACCTAGACAGGAAGATGGCTGCGTCTCTGACTAGTCAACTCCAGCTCCAGCCTGCGCCCTACTGTCCGTGCCATGACAGGAGACAGCGGTCCAGGCCGCGAAGGGCCCTGTGGGTGATGTTTTGGCTTTGGTTGTTAGCGCTGGGTTGCTGTTGTTCTTTTCCTTTCTTTTTTCTGGCCTCTCTTTCATTCTTCATTCTCTACTCTCTTGTTGCTGAGTCTGTCCAATTTCGGGTTTTTTTCTTCTCTCAACTGCTCTTCTTTTTACAGGAGGGGAGAATAGCCTGTTAGCTGTTCCTGCTCTTCTTAGCTGTTCTCTCGTTCCTCCATCATCTCTTGTCCGCTAGTCAGTTGCAGTTCCCAGAAGTTAATGCATTTCAGTCTTCCCTACTCTCTTTTTTCTGTACTGTCATAGGAGGGTGAATACTGTTTCCAGTGGTCCTGCTGTTGTTAGTCTGTTCTGTTTTGTATTTGTCCTTCTGAATCTTTGGTCCTCTAGCCTCTCTCAGTCTTCCAGAGTGTGATCTTTATATATCCTCTACAGGCATGAGCCACCATAGAGTAAGTTTAAGTAAATGCAAAGGAGTTGAAATTGTCTCCTGTATACTTTCAGACTACAGTGCCTTGAAAATGGAGATAAATAGCAAAATAAATTCCAAGAACCTCACAAACACATGGAAATTGAGTAATACTCTCCTGAGCAACCAGAGGGTCACAGGAGAAATTAAACAGTTTCCACAGTTAAATGATAAATGCCAGTACAACGTGCAGGAATTTATGGGACACAGTGAAAGCAGTTCTATGAGGGAAAATCATAGCAGTGAATGCCCATACTAGGAAAACAGAGTGAGTTCAAATAAATAACCAGTGCTGAACCTCAAACTACTAGAAGAAGAGGAATGAGATAAACCCAAAGGTCATTCAGTAGAGGAAATTATAAGGACTAGAGCAGAAATTAATGCAATAGAAATTAAGAGAATGATACAAAAAAATTCAACAAATTAAACAGTTGTTTCTTTGAAAGAATGAATAAGATTAACAAGCCCTTACCCAATCTTATCAAAAAAAAAAGAAAGAAAGAAAGAAAGGAAAAGGCTCAAACCCATGTATTCAGGAATGAAAAGAGGAAAATCACCACAGATCTGGCAGAAATTTAGAGGATTTAGTTTAGAGGATAACTGAGAACTTGCACTCCAGTAAGATGGAAAACACAGAAGAAATGGATAGATTCCCAGACATAAATGAACTTCCAAAGTTGAACGTAGAAGATGTAAAATGCTAAACACTCCAATATCAATATGTGAAATTGAAAATATAATTAAAACCCTGCTGGGCCAGAGGGTTAGCTCAGTGCTTCTGGCGCCTGCCTCGCAAGCACAAGGTCCTGAGTTCAATCCTGGTAACCACATACAATGCTGGGCGTGGAGACTCACGCCCACCAGCAATCAACACCACATAACACAGTGCCGGGCGTGGTGGCTCACGCCTGTCATCCCAGCACTCGGGAGGCAGAGGCAGGAGGATTGCTGAGTTAGAGGCTTGCTTGGGCTACATAGTGAGCTCAGAGCCAGCCTGAACTACAAAGCGAGACCCTGTCTCAAAAAACAACAACAACAATAATAAAACCCTATTGACAACGAAAACTCTGGGTCCTAATGGCTTTACTGCTGAGTTCCACAAGACTTTCAGACGCTTCTCAGTGAAATCAAAAGGGAAGCAATACTCTATATACGTAAAGAGCGTTTAAAAAATCAGCCCCCCCAAATTTAAAGACCCAGTTCAAAAATAGGGATCTTAAATGAACAGACATTTTTTCAGATGAAGAAGTAAAGGCAGCTAAGAAACATATGAAGAAATGTTCAGCATCACTGGTCAGTCAAGAAATGCAGATGAAAACAAACCTGAGATTACTACTTACTACCCAAAGAATGGTTGCTATCACAAAATCAAACAATAACAAATGCTGGTGTGGCTGTGGGGAGAAAGAAACCCTTCTCCACTGTTAGTGGGAATGTAGATTGGTGCAACCACTGTGAAGATCAGCATGGATATTCCTTGAAAAACTAGTTCTCGAGGTCCCATTTGATCCTGCCATTCCTGAAAGAATTAAAAGAATCATAGCACAATGACACCTGTGCACCCATGTTTATAGCATATAAATTCGAGTGATTTATATGCAAATGAATGTACCTTGAAGGCATGCTCATAAGTGAAATATATTGGGCACAGATCTATAAATACTGTATCTTTTTTTCCTAGAATGAAAAACTGAAGTTGTACATGAGCATCAAAACGTATGATAGGTAATATGACAGGAAGAAAACATGAAAAAGTAAAAGAGAAAGGGTGAGTGGGGAAAGTAAAGAAGGAAAGAAAAATTTTGACAGTAAAA
The DNA here is from genome assembly GCA_004025085.1 of Thryonomys swinderianus. Lineage (NCBI taxonomy): Eukaryota > Metazoa > Chordata > Mammalia > Rodentia > Thryonomyidae > Thryonomys > Thryonomys swinderianus. The sequence goes on from PVIC010014198.1 coordinate 23,459, forward strand.
AAGAGAGGAAACCAAACACGGTCTATGAGGTGTAGGGTATATAGGGAGGTCTGTGGAAGGAGGAAAAATGAGAGTCAAGATGTGTCATGTACAGGTACAAATTCTCAATGTTGGATGTGATCATAACGTATGTATAAACTATACTAATAAAGTCTATTTTAAAAAGTTTGAGAATACTGAAAGTTTTAGTAAACTGCATTGCAGCGCAGTATAAATTTTCTCATCTGAATAACAGCAAGGGAAAAAAACAAAAGGAAAACAAAGAAAAACCCTCAGGGCAGGGGTGTGTGGGAAGCGCATGCGCCAAGGTCTTCACTGAACCCAAGCAGGGAGCGAGCGGACGTGGCTCTCCTGAGCCGGAGCGGTCAGACACTTCCGGGGCCCAGCCCCTGACCCTGAGCTCTGGTGATAAGGGGACCAGGCCTGCAGCTCTGGCCTTGGTAGCTACTGCAGCTTGGCTACTTTCCTCCTTCTCGACACGCTACAGAGGGCTTTCTCCCCTGAAACTGCCCCCACACACCGCCTTGAACCATGCTGAACAGGCCCTGGGCTCAGTGTCTCCGTCAGAGGCTGCATCTCACGTGGCCCCAGCCTCCTGGACACACGTTCCCTGTGTGTCTTCCTTCCCCACTGCCTCCCTCGTGGCCAGGCGGCTGTGCAGGATGCGACAATCCAGTAATTTATAGGGAAACATAAAGCAGCTCAATACTTGTGTGATTGCCTATTTCTATATTTGTACTTGTATGAAGTTCAAAAAAACCAGAGTGAGAACTAGACAGAGAAAAGTTACAGTAATGAGACAAACGGGTAGAAAACGGACCTGCCTCGTCGGAAGGTGTTGGAATTTTCATGAATCACTGTGACAAGTGTGTTCCGATAAGGGAAGGCCTCGCAGTGGGTCTGAAAGCACTTGCGTGGACCGTACACACACACACAGCCTGAAGAAGTGTCCAAAAGCCAATGCTAGCAATATGAAAGTGGGCAAATAATTATTCATTTTAACAGAAAGAAGGAAAGAAAGAGAAAATTAAAAAATAGGTTGTATAAGTAGCAAATCCATATCTACGTACTTGAATCATTTTGGGCAGTGGTTCAGTTGAAGTGGTACCACAGCCTCCTCAGAAGTACAAAGATCCCAGTTCCATCCCCGGTACCTACAATACAACACAGCACAACACCAGTACAGGAATCATTCCATCCCATTAAATGTGAATGTTACCAAATCCTCCAATTAAAAATCAGAAATGACTTGTTTGAGAAACCAAAAGCACAAATGAGGACCAAATAGGTGATAGCTGTTGAGAAGCAGGACGAAAATACTCTAATGGGAAAGGGAACGAAGGAGGGGCCGCGGGGGAGGAAGGAATTAAGGTGTGTTACACGCGCGCAATCAGAGGCCTGGCGTCCCCAGGTGCTGTACACAGGTCCTGGCGGGAGCAAAAGTTTCCTTTCGGGGAGGAGCGCGGGGGAGGAGGGGTTAGGAAGGAGTAGAGAGATGGACAATTATCAAGTTATTCTATATGCATGTACAAATTCCCCCAAATGAAAGATACATTATAAAAATAGAATGAACTTTAAAAATTCAGACTGTTAATACGAGTTTAAAAAATGAAACCCAACTGTCTGTTGTGTGCCACATATGCACTTCAAATGTGAAGACGGAAAGAATTATAAGTTGGGGGCTGGAGGGTTAGCTCAGTGGTTCCAGGGCCTGCCTTGCAAGCGTAAGGACCTGAGTTCGATCCCCGGTTACCACATATAATGCTGGGCGTGGTGGCTCACGCCTGCCATCCCAGCACTCGGGAGGCAGAGACAGGAGGATTGCTGAGTTCGCGGCGGCTTGCCTGGGCACCATAGTGAGCTCAGGGCCAGCCTGAACTACAAAGCAAGACCCTGTCTCCAAAAAAAAGCAAAAAAAAAAAAGAATTATAAGTGAAAGGAAATAAATACATGAAAATGCTGATGTTTTAGAAAGAGCACTGTCATCACAGTAATCAAAGTGGACTTGGCAGAAAGTTCTGCCGGAGTTAAAGAGGGACGTTCCTTAATAATAAATAGGTAAACGAAGAACTCGTGATAACTCTAAATGTTTGTTTGACTAGTAACAGAGCTTCAAAATGCAGGAATCAAGGGGAGGACTGGCTTTGTTTTCCCAAGGTTTTTATTATGAGAAGGTTAAACATAGAAGATCTGGAGCAGTTTCCCGCTGAGCAGCCTGTGCAGCCATCGCCTGTGGCCAGTGCGAGCCCCGGGCCTGCCGCTCCACGGGGCGCCCCAGGCCTCTCACCAGGGTCAGCGCGCCTCGGGCCTCTGCGATGCCCCTGGGAGTGCATGTGCGTGCGTGCGTGCGTGCGTGCGTGCGCGTGTGTGTGTGTAACAGAGGGAGAGGGAGGGGGAGGAGAGGGAGGCAGAGAGGACACAGAGCGCATGCGCGTTCCAAGGGGCGCCGCAGCTACCCTACTGCTCAGACTCGGCGCCCTCGCCTGCTGTTCTCTGACAGACGCTACAGTCAGTTCAGGCTTCCGGAGGCCCCGTGGCGTTCTGCAACTAAAAGAGAAGGTTGGAGAGCTTCAGTTCCAGGCCCTTCTGAGAGAGTAACCCCCCCTTCAGCGTAGGGTCGGGCGATCCGGGAATGCGAACGGCCCCGCCGCCTGGAGGTGCCCCTGTGGGGGTGGGGCACGGACTGTGTTCCTCCTCAATGCTCTTCGGGTCCAGGCCCACAGCGAGCAGTGGGTCCCCTTGGAGGACGAGTTAAAGTTGGCAAAGTCTTTCTTCCTAGTCTAATTTTGTGTTTTGTGGGCGTTCCTATGGGAATATGGCAGGTGCTGGGTCGCTCTCCCCCAGTTCTCAGCTGATATCGGGGTTGTTTTACTGAGGACAGTTCATTAACTAGAACCATACTTTACATTCCTTTGTTTAATCCAGCTCTATCTGACATCGCTCATCTCGCAAATATTAACACTGAAATACTGAATGCTTTTAAATTAAGCAGTTAAGATTTGAAGAGAGCTTTGGAATCTGAGACGCTGCATTTAATGTACTCTAAATACCAGGACTTATTTTCTTCTGAAACTATCTCTTCAGCGAGGAAACCACTTCATAGCTCATTTCACCTTGTCTAAAGTTCTATTTCGTGTGGTCACATTGGCCAGCAGGGCCTTGTGCGTGGCATGTAAGCAGTAATGGAAAATCTCTACACAGAACGTGCTTAGAAATGTCGATGCAGTTCAGCAATTACTTTTTCCTTGGGGACAAGGTGGGTGATATTTGTGCCCCGGGACACAGCACAGAACAGACCCTAAGCAATGAGAGAGGGTGTCTCAAGTCTACGATAAAGTAGGACAAAGGATTTAGGTGTTCGGGAGAAGCGCCCCTTCATTCCGTTTCTGCCTTAGAAACACTGAGTGGCAATTTTAGACTCTGGGCAATGTTATTTTTTACTTATCAAAAATGTATTAGAGTTGGAAGAATTACAGTCTCTCTCGCACCATATGCTAAAATTAATTCCAGCTGGATTAAAGCAATAAATAAATGTATAAAATCAATCATTAGAAACCCAGAATAGAAATGAGAATCACAACAGAATGAGAGAACAATTTGTAAGCTTAAAGGCAAACAGAAAAGATGATAAAAGAAGAAAATAGTAGATTTAACTGCCTTATAAATAAAAACTTCTATTCATCAAAAAACAACACTAACACAGAGCAAAAAATATGTAGAAAATACAGGGTTCTGTGTCCAGGAGTCTTAACAGACCAAGCTACTGATAACTGGGAGCTTCCAAGAGGTAAGCACTTGGTCAGGCATCACTTCCGGGATGAAGTTGTCATTTCCAGTCCTTCCCTGCTTGCCGAGAGCACAGCAGGCCAGGCTCGCCTCGCGCTCGCCCTTGCAGAGCGCCTACGTGCGCCTGCGCACCACTGGCCTGCCCTTCCTGGACGTCTTCCGCCTGTGGCCTTCCAGCTCTGCTGTGCGGTCTTGAGTAATGTTTCTGGGAGGGCTCACTAGCTGGGGGTTTCTCATTATAGTTGTTTTCTGCCATTTTTAAATTAGGTCTGGTGCATTGTATTCATCTTTTGTTGTAGATGTGATAGTCCCATTTCTGAAAATAATTGTGACATGTTTCCCTCCTTCCTAAATTCTTGAAAAATGGAAAACCAACAGTGAGTGTGTTTGTTTGTATAGGTGTGTATGTGTGTGAGCATGTGTGTGTGTTGTACAGGCAAAGGTAAGGGCTGTAGAAAGTGCTGGAGGGGAAATATGTCCCAGTATCGCCATGTTCCCTGATCTACCAGGAACAGAAAACTGATTTTGTTGATGTCAGAAAATGGTAACACTTGCTGTGCACCAAGTATTAGTAAATCCCATTGAGCAAGACTCTTCCTCTTCCTCCTGTGTCCATCTGTAATACTTGCAAGTCATGATTAAATTCTGCCAACAATCGCTCTCTTTTAACAGGTAGGTCCTAAGCTATTATACAGCCCGAGTGAAAATGTGCATAGGCATTCATCATTTAGAACTCCTTAGGGAGAACTCACTGTATTCAAAGCACCGTAAAAACATACAAAGAGGAATCCTCAGGATCCTGCAAAGCGTAGCATAGATACATATACACAAATAAATGTGAGAAAAAAATGATTATCATAGGTAACATAAATGGAGATATGCAATTAAAGTATAGCAAATGGAGACTTATGACCTAGCAAAGATAGTATTGACCCCCTTTTACCTATTCCTTGCTAAGAACACCTGGAATATCTGGTAATGTCTAAAAAACTAGCACTTGGAAAACTGGAAAGGTGATACGAAGAAATGGAGCTGTTTTGCAACCCAACTTGAGTAGCAGAGTATCCAGAGTCCCCAAGCCCAACGAAGAATGCCATCCAGACCAAGTGTTTCCGAAGCCCCAGACTAGTCAGGACAATTACCGAACTAACACCAAGATGAACCAGACGTTGAAATTAGCTGACAAAACCTTTATTTGTGGCAAGTCTCACTATATGGTTCAGGTTGGTCTTGAGCTCACTGTGGTGGCCCAGCCTGACCTCTGACTCACAGGGATCCAGCCATCTCAGCCCCTTGAACGCCGGAATTATAGGCAGTCACTATGAGAGCTGACAAGACAAAAATACTTGTGTCTGTCACATACATGACTCAGCTCAATTGCAAATTGTTTGTTAAAATTTTAAAAAAGAAAACAAGAATTATAATTTATTTATTTACCTTTTTTCCCTGGTACTAGGGGTCGAACTCAGGACCTTGTACTTGCAAAGCACGTGCAGCACCACTGAGCTAAAATATATAACTTATAAAACAACAAAATAGAAATTCTCAAACTGAAAAATACAATAGGGAGGAAAAGCGCCAGGCCAGGGATTTAGCTCAGGGGTGCTATATCTTCCTTATGCTACAGCAAGGTCTTACTTTGATCCCAGGTATTGAAATAAAGAGTGGTTATGAGAGAGGACAGAATATTAAAGGTGTGTAAGAACAATTGAATTCACTCAGTTAGAGCGCCCCCCCAAAAAATGACTTAAAGAAGAAACAATCTCAAGGATCAGCAAAAACACATACTACTGACACAGAAATAAATCAGCAATTATACTTGAAGACATCAGTGTTTCCTTTCAACCACAGAGAGACCCACTGTATAGAAAATCAGCAAAAACAGAGGATCTGAGCATCACAGTCAGTCATGGTATTTCATTGACATATACAATAAGAACAGAACAAATATGAAACAATCCACTGACAAGTAGCAGAATATGTTTTATTTATTTCAAACCTCTATGGAACATTCACAAAAATGGACTGTATCTTAGGTCATTAAAGCCCTTAATATTTTTCTAAAACTTGGAATCATATAAAATGTGTTCTTAGGCCACAACATATTCACCTTCAGATCAATAACAAAAATATAACCTGGAAAATCAACATATGGTGGGTTATGTTTGTTGTCCCAAGATTCTAGGAAGTTGAAGCAGAAGGAGCCCAAGTTGAAGCCCAGCATGAACCAGGTAGCCGTTTACTGAGAACCCACCCCCACAAAAACTGTCTGGAAAGTAGCTCCCTGTGAAGTGCCTGGGTTCAATTGTAGTTCTCTACATAAATTAACAAAAATGAAATAAAGCCACAAATACATCCACGCATATCCTTTAGTCATTAAAAAAATAGGATAAGTGATATAGCTCAGTGGAAGAACGCTTACTCAAAAGGCATAGCACCTGCGTTGGATCCCCAGCACCAAGAGAAAGAAAAAAATAATGATAAGAAAATACTGTGACCATTATTTACGTAATTGTATATGTTTATACTCACAAATTTAACAAATTATAAGAAATGTATCAACATCTTGAAAACAACTACTTCAACTCAACCAAGATAAAATCAGTAGCGCTACATTCTTATTACCATTAAATAAATTGAATCAGCAACCAATTGTTCTTCATGCAGCACACAGCGTGCACATCTTCAGAACTGGAGCAGTGGACAGATTCAGTCGGGGGGACTGCTTGAGTCCAGGTATCTGCTCTTCCTGGGCAATTAAATGTGATTCTAAAAAAACCAAACAGCTCTCCAAATGAAATCTCTAGGATGGCATTGTCTCACTGAAGTAATGCCAAGGTTTTGAAGGAATAACTTCATTTTTACACAGTATCTTCCAGAAAATAAAAGAGACAGAAATACTTCCCAACTTAAAGGATTTGAGGGTCATAGTGCTCTGGTATCAAAACAAAAGAGCACAGAAGCAGGAAGAGGGCTGGGGGTGGGGAGAAGAGGGAAGAAAGAGGAGAGCAGAAGAGGTTAGAATCCAGTGTTTCTTGGATCTTTGGCGTGGAAATTTTCAACAAAATAATACCGAATTGAATCCAAGAAGTTAGAGAATGATTATGTACCATGACCAAAGGGGGTTATTCTAAATATGCAAAGTTGGGTTAGTAATTTAAAATAACACAATAAGCATAAACAAACCATAGAAAAATTATGAGAAATATTTGACAAAATACAATATTCATTCATAATGAAAAATTTCTGCATTGAATGAATAGAAGGAAATTACCTTGACTGGATAAAGAGCATCATAGACATTAATACAAGAATGGGTCTAATATAAGAATGTTTCTTTATTTCATTTAACATGGTACAGGAAGTTATAGCCACCTTACTAATTAATAAAAAGTAATAGAAGACATGAAGTTTGAAATGAGTGAAATAAGGGGATCTCTATCTGCAGATGACATGATTGTCTGTCTAGATAATCTCTTGGAATCTGCCACAGCAACAGAAACCCTTAGAACTAATCACTGATTTTATCTAGGGAGCAGGATGTGTATAAAAATAAATTATATTTTCATATGACAACAATGAAATATGTAGGAAGCACAATTGAAAATCCAATGCCATGTACAATAATCTAAAGAAAACTAAGTACTTAGTATATCTTTAACAAAACAGGTATTGGGTTGATCTGCTAAAGTAATTAAAATGCTGATGAAAGAAACGAAAGACCAAGTGAATGAGAGACTTGGAAATTTCCACAAAATAAAGATTTTAGTTCTCCCCAAATTGACCTTTAAGAAACTAACAGAATCTCAGCAAACTTATTGTCAATTTACATTGAAATGTACAGGCCTTATAATGGCTAAAACAGTCTTGGCAAAGGATAGAGTGAGAGGAAACTCATTCCACCCAATGCTAATGCTTATTGGATAGGTGTAGTAATGGGGCTCACATGAGTATGCAGAGGAGCATGAAAAATCGAACAGAGAGCTCAGAAATAGAACCCACATATATGGTCAAATGATTTTTTGATAATAGTACAAAAGCAATTCAGTGAAGGAAGCCAAGCTTTTTAAACAGTTACTGTTAGAGTGTAAGACCTTCATTGGAAAAAATGAACAATGCTCCAAGCCTCATATCTAATACAAAATGTAACTCAAGAGAGATCACAGACATAAATGTAACCTTATAAAAAGTTTCAAAAAAGTAAACAAAGGGTAAGATATTTGGGATCTAAAGTTAGGTGACGAGCTCTTAACCCCCAGCCCACAATCAATAAAAAAGAAATGAACTACAAAGCAAGACCCTATATCAAAAAGAGCAAAAAAATAATAATAATAAAATAAAAATAAAAAAGAAAAATGGGTGGATTAGACTTCATCAAAATTAAGACATTTTTCTCTGTGCATAGCCATGTAAAGAAAAAGAAATGATAAGCAACTGACTGGGACAAACGATTTGCAGGCCACACTTTCTACAGAAAACTGGTGTAGGAAGAACTCTTAAGAAAGCCAGATGATACACGAAATCCTAAGAGTGATCTGCTCCTGAGTGTTAGAAGTTCCAGCTAATCGATCTTTCGAAAATTCTTGTTAAAATTAGGCAGTACAAAGAAAGGCGTGGAAATCCGCAAGTCTAGTTGGGAAGGAAATTTGGGGACACTTGGCTGTAATTACAAGGGTAGGTTCCCTGTCAGTAGCTCCCATGTCACCGTGCAGAGAGGTACGTACCCTCGTGGGAGTAATGTCTTGCCTTTCAGTAATGACTCATCCTTTCCTGGCAGGTCAGGGTTTATAAAACGGAGAAACAGGGGCTCAGGGCAAGCACTCTGTCCGCCCAGCGAGCGCTCCCCTGTCCTCGCGGAGGCCGCATTTCCCCGGAGGAGCCCTGCGGCCTTCTGCACAGGTGAGCTCCTTGCTGCGCGGAGGCGCCGCGCTCCAGCCCCGCTGGCGGCACTGCCAGGCCTGCCCTTCACGTAGGCCGCGTTACAGAACGCCCCTCCCCGTTTCCGGCGCCCCGTCACCGTGGGAGGAACCCGGCCCGTGTGTTTTTCCAGTTGTGACGCGGGAAGGAGGAGCCCCGAGATTGGAGAGCTGCCCCTGCTTCCCTGCGTGCGGCGCGGCTGGGCCCGGCTGGAAGGAGCCGGGACACGCTGGCTTCACGCGGCTCCACGTTTGGGTCTGAACCGCCGGAACTGCTGCTTTTCCAGGCGGAGCCGGGGCCGTGCGATAGTTGTTCTTTTTGATTTTCATAACATGTTTTCTCCTTTCAGAAAAATGCATCAGAGCACATACTACATAGCGCGCTCCAAGCTAATGTCTTTCAATCTCAATGGAAGAGGAATATTTGAAGGAGAAAAGAATTAATGGATTATTTTTGCAAACATGAAAAAAACTTTTCGAAGGGCAATTTTCTCCTGCTGACTGGCAGGAAAAAAGCAGCATTAATTATGTTGCCTTGTAAAATCTGAAAGAATGTAGTTAGCGTTGGAAAACTTTCTAATTGCCTTTGTGGAAAGGCTTCTAAGGGACCAGAAACCGTCTTCGTCAGAGAAACGCTGAACAGCTACGCCTCCCCTGGGGCGCTCAGGCTGGAAGTGCTCACGGGAACCGCTTCAGGGAGCCCGGCCGCGGGGACTTGGGAGGAGAAGCCGAGGAAGGTTGTAGCCCGGGGGCAACATTAACATGCACTTCACAGCGTGAGCCCCGCCCGGCCTGCTGGTCCTTGGAGCAGGTGGGAGAGAGGTCCTTGGGGAGGGGTCCTTGGGGAGGGGCAGGTGGGTGAGAGGGGGGGCGCGCAGGCGCGGTCCCTGTGGGTGCGGGTGTCCTCAGACCCGCTGTCCCGCGCGGCACGGCACCTCCTGCAAGAGGACCCAGGCCAGGTGCGTGGTGTAGACAGACAAGAAAAAGAAAACGACGACTTGCGTTACCAGGGGAAACACTGTGTTGCTTTATGATAAATCAAGTTCCAGGAGAGGAATTTGGGGCGAACAGTGAGCCGTGGAAGCGCAGAAGCCTTTTGAGGTAAAAACAGGAGTTCAGAGGTCCAGCTTTTGTTCTCTGCTTGAATTTCAGATGAGATAAAACCAGTAGCGCTGCTGAGTTGCAGTGCAAAAGCTTACACGGCTGCTTGAGAAAAGCAATTTATTTTAGATTATAGCACAGCGGCTATCGTTTAAACTGCTAGGGATTGTAACTGAACTCAGAAGCAACCTTCTCAGTGAACACAAGGCATAGTAATAAGTTTGCCCAGGCTGTTCGAAATAACCTGGGTGCTAGGCCTGCAAGACAGATGGGCCAGTGACAGAAGCACGGAGTCCCTGGTGCCGTGCCAGCCTTCATGCCGTGAGCCCATTCGTGACACCCTGGGAAACGACCCTAGGTGTGTATTCGGATCATCTGCTCACCCCAGTTTCAGACCGTCACCCCGTCATTAAGCGCTGAGGAATGCGCCATCCGGGAGAGCTGATGTTCCTCGTTTGCTCTCTCCTTTGTGGAAGTAAGTCCAGTTAGGCCACAGTCACTGTTTCTTCAGTGTTCCGAAGCTTGGGGCACCACATTTCATCCTGGCTCCACTATTTCAGTGAAAGTTCTCCGTAATGCATCTGCTCTTTTTATACCCTTCTTTTATGTTTTCTTTTCTCGTGAAAGCAAATATCAGTGCGTAGCTTAAAATCACGTGGTTTAGAAATACTTATAATGCAAAGTAATTGTCCCTAATTCCAGCCTTCTCGTTGTGTTCCCTAAATACAACCACTATGACACATTCCTTAATTTCCAAGTTGCTAAATACTTATTAATTTCTTACATTATCTGTTGAGTTTCTTCTAAACTTTTTCACGTTCTTCCACTAGAATTGTGAAATTATTCTCAGCTTTTCCCACTATTAAACTATTTTTAAACTTTGTTCATCAGGGTAGTCAGAATCTTGCGTCTCCCACGTGACTGGATTTGTGTTAGCTTCTTTTCCTCTGCTGCTGCTGCTTCCCGTCTGCACTCAGCTGGACCATTATCTCTGCACTTGTACTTTCCTAGAATTTTGATAGAAAGAACAAAATGGGTTACAAACACTCTGGTAACTTGACTTGCTCATGATATTTAATGTATGATTTCGTATTTTATGAGCTAAAGGTAAGAAGATAATTAGAAATTAAAACTAAGGTTTATTTCTCAAAATGCTCATTATAGTATTCTGTTACATGATGGACCTAAATTTAGATGTCCTGAATGACAAATGTGAAAGTATAAATGAATAGATTTGGCATGTTAATCTATGGAATACTGTTCTACTTAAATAATGTTTACAATAGTTTTTAATGAGTTGGTATAATATAATAGTAAAGTACTTAGGTATATCTTAGGTTACAATATATGTATTAAGATCTCAAAAACTAATATTTTAACTGTGGTCTCTATTTTGAATTTTAGAAGAGTTTTTCGTATTACTTTCTTTCTTTCTTTCTTTTTTTTTTTTTGGTATTGGGATTGAATATAGGACCTTGTGATTATTGGGCAGGTATGGCACCACTGAGCTACATCCCTGGCTCAGAATTTTCTATTTGTTAATGTTTTGCTATATTTTCCAGATGTTTTATATATATATATATATTTGGCTTTGATAGGAGAAATACTTTGAATTTTGTGCTTCTGAAAGTAAACCTTTAAAAAATGTCACCAAATGACCCGCCTGGCTTTTTTTCCATGAACTTTTACCTTTTGTATCACAAAATCAAGAGTGGACTGTTTAAAGTAGTATATGAAGTGTTTTCCATTACTAACAGTATCTCTCTGGTGCATCTGGAAAAGCTAAATGGCATATTATCTGAGATTTGCTGTTTTTTTCTATCTCACAACAGATATCTGAAGTCTGATTTATGTTAAATTAGCTAAATATATATTCAGATTTTCTAGCAAGGGGAAACTACAACTGGATCTTTTTTTTTTTTTTTTTTTTGAGACAGGGTCTTGCTTTGTAGTTCAGGCTGGCCCTGAGCTCACTATGGTGCCCAGGCAAGCCACCGCGAACTCAGCAATCCTCCTGTCTCTGCCTCCTGAGTGCTGGGATGACAGGCGTGAGCCACCACACCCGGCACAGTGGTATGCGGTGTTGATTGTTGGTGGGCGTGAGTCTCCACGCCCAGCATTATATGTGGTTACCGGGGATCGAACTCAGGACCTTGCACTTGCGAGGCAGGCACTGGAACCACTGAGCTAACCCTCCGGCCCTACAACTGGATCTTTGAAAGGAATAAGAGACAAAGTGCTAAGCAGTGTGCTAGGATTCAGACTTTCATTTCTAGGGCAGACGGCTCACCTGGTGACTAGTCTGTCTTGTCAAAAATGAGGACGTCTACTTAGATGATCTCTAAGGTCCACCTGGGGCTTCTGGAGTAATGTTGCGAAATCTCAGCCTGCTGTAGCCCAGATAAAACGATGATGCAAAGAGGAGCCAATGAGAAGCACCATCTCCTAACAGTGTGTTTCACTGAAAATTTCTGGGCTTTAGATGGACAGCGTTACCTTTGTGAATGAATAGTTGCACGTTTTATTTAGAAAGTGAGGCAGTGCAAACGCGTAACAGAGCCAAGGTAGAAGGCACAGTTGCTGCATTTTCTAGATGCATTTTAAGTGTAACAGGGTAATATTTGCTCTGAGAAGGACCACTGGGACGGAGATTTGGGGCTGTAGACGATAAAGATAAAGGGGACAATTGATGAATTTTAATGGGTCTGTTTGTTTCTATTCTAAAATAAAGTGTATCCGTCTGTGGAATTCAGAACACACAGAAGGCACGGTGGGACGGAGCTTCCTGGGTACTGGCTTCTGCTGCTTCAGGATGGCTGCTCCTCCTCCTGTGCTTCCTACTTTAAAAAAGGGTGCAATATGGAAGTTGCCTTTTTTTTTAGTTGCTGGAGGAATGCCATTAGTCCTGTTGTTGCTGTTACAAAATACCCCACACCCAAAGTTAAAAGAGGAAAGGTTTATTTAGCTCCTAGTTCATAGAAAGTCCAGTCTGTAATCAGCCGGCTCCAAGGCAGGGTAGATGGCAGACAAGCATCCTAGAGGAGAGACAACATGGTAAACACAAGGTAGCACGAGCAAGAAGGGACCGTAACAGCGTCTTTTCTGTCCCTCACACCTGCAACCCTAGCGTCCTTGGGCCAAGCCCCACTATGAATCAATCATACACTCTAGATTCAGTCATTTTCAAAATGGCCCCACTTCATTTGCATGAGCCCGGGGGGGGGGGCATCTAGACATATGCCATGGCATCCTGTCTTAGAAAATTCTGAAATGAACGTTTTCAGAGGAAGATGTACAAGTAGCTAAGAACCATATGAAGAAATGCTCATGTCATTGGCCATTCAAGAGATAGAGATGAAAACAACACAGGTTTCACCTCATGCCACAAAGACTGGCTGCTGTTTCAGAATTAGCCAGCAACAAATGCTGATGAGGCTGTGGAGGAAAAGGAACCCTTCTCCACTGTTGGTGGGAATGTAGACTGGTACAACCACTGTGGAGAGCAGTGTGGAGATTCCTCAGAAAACTAGGATTAGAGGTCCCATTTGACCCTGCTGTTCCCCTGCTGGGGTATACACAAACGAATTATAGGATTTATATGGTGACTGCTCATTCTCCCTATTCGTGTTCATACAATAACATATATGCACCCATGTTTATAGCAGCTCAGTTC